>JAXIVJ010005334.1:0-40000 GCA_036785665.1 Chirona hameri | reverse complement strand
AAGCAAAATGGCAAAAAGGCAAAAAGCAAAAAGTCAAACGCAAAAAGTAAAATGGGATAAAAGTAAAATGCAAAAAGTCAAAACACCAAAAAGTCAAAAAGACAAAAAGTCAAATGCAAAGTCAAATAGGCTAAAAGTCAAATGCAAAAAGTCAAAACGGCAAAAAGTCAAACGGACAAAAAGTAAAATGGCAAAAAGGCAAAAAGCAAAAAGTCAAACGGGCAAAAAGTCAAATGGGATAAAAGTCAAATGCAAAAAGTAAAAACACCAAAAAGACAAAAAGTAAAATGCAAAGTCAAAAGGATAAAAGTCAAATGCAAAAAGTCAAAGAGGCAAAAAGTCATAATGGATAAAAGTAAAAAAGGCAAAAAGTCAAATGCAAAAAGTAAAATGCAAAACTGCGGACGAATATTTGCGGACGAAGATTTGCGGACGAATATTTGCGGACGAAGATTTGCGGACGAAGATTTGCGGACGAAGATTTGCGGACGAATATTTGCGTAGACGAATATTTACGATACGAAGATTTGCGTATACGAAGTTTCGCGGATACGAAGAAATGCGAGACGATGATTTGACGATACGAAGAAATGCGAGACGAAGAAACGCGCGACGAAGAAATGCGCTACGAAGAAACGCGCGACGAAGATTTGCGGACGAAGAAATGCGCTACGAAGAAATGCTGGACGAAGAATTGTCCGGACACCCCAAGGCCATATACCGGGTCCTACTTTTGTTTCTTTCTCAGTTATCATCTTGAAACCACAGGTAAGATTCTATTTGTATTTTTTGTTCCGTTTATTATTGTTTTTGTTAAAGTTTTTTGTTTTGTTTTTCCCCATTGTGTTTGTAATACTAATTAAATGTAGTCACATTGACATGAAATACTCACCCAATTAAATATTAATGTAGGTATGCAGGTACCAATTATACCTATATTACCACATAAGGGTAGGTTGGGATGGGTAGGTTATGCTTTAAAACCTCACTGAATAGTATAACCAAACCCAAAAGGTAGGTATAAATGCAGCATTGCATGGCAGTGGTGCCTGGCGGCCATGGTTTTAGTTAGGCACCTACTCAGGGGCGCAGCCAGACCTTCAGAAAGGGGGGGGGCAAGACCCAGGGAGAGGCCCCCACCCCAAAAAAATACCCCTTGATATGAAAAACTACAGATTTTGGCCACTTTATTTTGTGAGGCCCCCTGGCTGCACCCCTGCACCTACCTATTAAGGAAAGTAAGGTAATGGTAGTGCAGGCATCACACAAGCTTCCATATGACCGGTAGGGTAGGCTGTCCTGATCGGACTTAATGTACCATAATTGCTGGAAGGGTTAGATCAGGGGCACATCATGTCTAAAAAACCCAAATTCTACCTGGCAGATTCAGATTCTGCATAGTGGTGATTTGCATCTTTACCTGTTGAAGTAGGAAACAAACTTGGTCACACCTTTGTTTTGGCTCATTTACATCAAAGTTGGCTAGACATTAAAAAACAACTCGGATACAATTTGTTTTTTAGAATATTTAGGAAATATTTGGTGATTGAAGAGCATTTTATTGAATGCTATTCATAATGTTGTTTTTAGTGATGACATAACCTTGCAGTCAGCCCAAGACCCTATAACCAGGTAAAGACAAGCCATTTGACATTGAACTTGGCAGACCGCCGGATGACATCACTGGCGGGCTCCGCTCCTTCGTTGGCACCGCGCTCACGCCAAAATCTTACAATGGCTGTAACTCGTAAACGGCAAAAATACCACCCTATGGAGTATGGAGGCATATTTTCGGAATCCGCATCCAGGAGGCCCTGTATGCAAAATTTGGGGCAAATTGAGACACCCCAGAATATCACGGTCAGTGTGATATTCTGATGCTGCTAACTTGATGAACGTCAGCATCAAAACTTGTGTGTAACCCCAGCGCTACTGGCCTTAGCGCTATTGGCGCTATCGCGCAACAATCACCACGAAATGACTGGTCAATTTCAACTAATGTGCTATTGCTAGCTGAAATCTTGCAATTTGATTGGTGCAGTGCTCTACCGCCAGTGACATTAAATCACGTTTTGTCAGCACCAGCGAGGTGGCTTATATGGCGCTCAAGCGGTGTCACCCCCTGAGTCAGCCACCATTACAAATCACCATGTTAAGCTGAGTGTGAGGTAATGTGGCGCTGGGCTGGCAGGGCATGTGCCTTACTGTGCCACGTGGTGAGACTGAATTCATATTTTGTGTCATTTACATTTGTTTTACATGCCTAATTGTGGTCATTTTAACGAGTGCTCATTCGAGGTGCCGTTACAAAGGCCATACCTCCGAAACTCATCATCATCATTTTACCTTATACCCCTAATGTCTGTTTTTCCAAGGTAATTTATTTCTTAAAAACATTGTTGCTTTATGTTGGGGTTTAGCAAGGTTGGTTGTCCTGTTCAGTAGTGGATTTAATTCAAGGTGATATACTTATATGATTGATTATTATAAATGAATTTGCTGAACATTTAAGGTTCTTTTCTCTGTTTTTAGTCATTAGTAGAGTCCATGTAATGTCTTGTATTTAATGTCAGCAATGTTATGACTAAGTTTGTGCCTTTTTAGCATGGCGGAGGAGCGCACCAGGTGGGAGCGCCATGAAATTGCGGCCATGTTGGCGATCCTGGCCGACCTCAGCATTGAGCGCCAGCTCGACATGTCGGGCGTCCGCAAGGGCGTCCTATTTGGGCAAGTGGAGCAGCTGCCCGACACCAACAAAACGTGAGTAGTTCACATATGGTAAAAATGTTTTGTGTGACGGATTCTGGTTACTAATTAGCTCTTGTTTTGGATGTTGTTTATGATCCAACAACCAGGGCTTCTGTTTTCTTGCTAATATTAATTTCCCTGTGATCCTCATGAACCATCTGTATGTTGTTTTCACTTGTCTTCCTTTGCCGGTGTCATGGATCGTTTAAATCCTCCACCACACAACATCTGACAGGGTTGGAATTTTAAATTTGTGTTGGTGTATGAGTACATATCTTCGCAAGGGAAGAGTACAAAAATAACCTGATGGTAGACCAAGAATAGTATATACCATTGATCTCTATTATAACTAGATGGCCGACTCCTGCGCTCAGGCCGTTCCTGACAGCAATTCACTAGCGAGGCAAAAATGTGCTTCTTCTTCTAAAGTTAACACTAAACCATACGACGAAATTTGTAGTGTCTTGGAACTAAGGTCATCTTAGGTAGTTCTGTGCAAGATATTTTATATTTTAATACAATTTTGTAATGAGAATAAGACAGGCTATCTATTGAATGCAAAAGTAAGACATGTTATCCAGTTTTTCAGCTGATAAGTGGTGCTGAAGTGGAGGTGTGTCGGAGCCTCAACTTTAAAATAGTCACGTGACTTCGCCTTGTTACCTCTTTACCGTGAAGCGTTCGCGACGTGAACTCGCGCGCGCGTGGTGGCTGCGTGTAAAACCTGAGGCAAGATTCGCTGTGAGGGGCTTGGTGTGGTGTCAGAGTATATCAGTATTCAGTATTCAATTAAATTCAAAGCCAGTAACCAGAATTTAAAGTACCGTGGTTGAGATGTTGCGTTAAAGTGTCGTGTTGAACTTGTCACGCTGTTGGTACACGATAGCATAATGGTTAGGAGTTGAGGCGCGTTTTTTGTCTCTAAATTTCGCACCATTTCGCATAAAATAGGTGAGTTTTCAGTAATTAGATAGGGGCACCAGGGCATTGGTGCCCCGCCTCCCCCTCCTGGATTCAAGGGGGAACGGTGCCCGGTGCCCCCCCCCCCTGTTTCACCGCCTATGGATGCGAATCCCGACTCCCTCAGGGCGATCTCGCGGCATTCAGAGCCGCCACCACTCCTTCGCTTTGCATGTAGCAGGTCACTTTGTTCGCATGTGTATCTTACCATGATAACGCTATCCTTACTACGCATACCAACGCAACAGAGCGGACGAACACCACCAGCCCTGGCCATCGCCATGGCAACCCCCCTTGACCAGGGGACTGCCACCGCAGTGCCGTCCGGCTAAAGTCAACAAATGCCAGGCGGCCAAACGGTCACCGGGGCACGTTCCCGGCGGCCGGCGCGGCGGGGAGCCCGGGGCGGGTGGCGGGCCCGCCGAGCGAGAGAGAGAGAGGGAGCAGCGACCAGCCGACTGCTCTCGGCACTGGGGACCCCAATGGGCCCTGTCGTGTAGTGTGCCAACAACCGCCCGTCACCACGATAGAGACAGAGACGCAAGTCAGAGACGAGCCGCCGACGCCCGCTACTCCGTCAGACCGAGCGGCGGCGGTGGCCGCCGACCCACCCGACGCGACTACCAGCGAGCGGCCGGGGCCGGCGCTCGCCGCAACCGACCGACAACAAGATCGGCACACCTTGCAAGGGGAGGCCGCCACAGCACCTCTGGTCAGCGCTGCCGGCCAGCATCCGGTTGCACAGGCGCACAACGCAACTGAAGTGACACGCCAACCTCATGGCTCTGATACGATTGGACGCGGGGCCTTATACATCATGGCGTTGAACATTTTAAGCCTAAAACCTAAGATTTTAGACCTCCGTCATGATTTAGAATTATTAAATTGTGATATTGCTGTGCTCACAGAAACATGGCTTCGCCCCGAAACTTGCTCACGCTTCGTCACGTTCCCGGGGTTTTCTCTGCACCGTGCCGACCGTCCAGACGGTAGTGGTTACGGGGGAATAGCTGTACTGATAAAAAACAATTTGAAAGTAAAACCACTTAAATCAGTTGTAGGTGCCAAAAACGACGGCAAAATAGAAACGTTTTGGTTACAAGTCAGTAACTCGCACGGTCGTCGTTTTAACCTAGGTTGCGTATATAGACCTCGACACACCGTAACCGCCATATCAGCCGTCCTCGATTTTCTTGAAACTCAAGTGCAACGCGTGTTTCTTTCGTCCACTGACAATATTGTAATAACTGGCGACCTTAACTGCAACCTTCTAGCGTCCGACAACGATATATGTAAATCGAGATTTAATCAGTTCCTAGACAGCCTGGCCCTGCACCAGCACGTGACTAGTCCCACATACGAGTCTGGATCTCTACTTGATGTGTTTGTGTCCAATACGGGAAACTTTTTGAGTGACGTATCTGTCTGCCCACGTCCCTATAGTGATCACTGTATCATCCAAGCTAAATTGTCCATCCCCAAGCCTCGCCGTAAGCCGATTTTCGTCTCATCTAGGCGCCTACATCGCATTAATATATCGGCTTTTCACGCTGCTCTCAGAGCCACTGACTGGAGTGGAGTGTTCTCACGCGTGGAAGTGTCGGACCAGTGGTCTGCATTCATAAATTGTCTCCTCCCCATCCTCGACCATCACGCACCTCTAAAACGTATAAAAATTCGTAACCCTTCCGCTCCCCCTGTATCTGACACCACTCGCAACCTGATGGCACAGCGTCGCAGACTTCTTGTCCATAGTGGTAGGACCCCTGAGTTCATTGCGCTTAACAAACAGGTCCGTTCTGTCATTCGTCACGACACAAGGCAGGACATCGCCAGGAGAGTGCGTGAGCTGGGTCCTACCACCATATTTCGGAATGTACGTCAAATCATAGCGGGCAAGAAGTCTGCCGACCGCATCGTGCCAGAGGCCACCCCTGACGAGCTAAACCAGTACTTTGTGGGCGTTGGTCCCCGGGTTGCGAGTGAGGTCCGGGCCAGGGGTGAGCCCCCCTCTCTCCCTGTCCGTCTACCTCGTGTCGGCACATGTGCCTTCAAACTACAGCCTATCTCTCTGTCCGCTCTCCGGTCCTTCCTCAACTCAATGAAAAATTCAGGGGCCTGTGGTGCTGACGGCATCTCTATTCAGGTAATAAAGCTTTGCTTTGCTGCTATCGGCTCCGTTTTACTCCATAACATCAATACTAGCCTATCTTCCGGCGAATACCCAGCGCCCTGGAAACATTCCATTATTCATCCAATACACAAAGCCGGCAGCCAGTCCGAAGCTTCCAATTTTCGCCCTATCTCCATTGTATCTGCCTTCCCAAAGCTCATTGAGCGTATTGTGCAACGTCAGCTTTACTCATACATGTCGGATAACCACCTGTTCTCCTCATCCCAGCACGGGTTCCGCTCCCTGCTCTCTACTGAGACCGCCCTTCTGACTGTTTCTGATCACATCCTCTCGGCTATTGACCACCAGGAACTCACCCTTCTCTGTCTCCTCGATTTATCCAAGTGCTTCGATGTCATCGACCATTCTATGCTCCTCTCTAAACTACGTACATATAACATCGATCCCACCTGGTTTACATCATACCTCTGCGGTCACACTCGGTCTGTCTGTACGGCTGATGGGAGTGGGAACCTTCATTTCTCCAGGCCTCTCCCCAACTCTATCGGAGTTTTTCAAGGCTCGTCTCTTGGGCCTTTACTTTTTCAAATATTCGCTAACGATATGTGCCTGTTCGCGGGGGATGCTCATGTGGTCCAGTACGCTGATGACACTCAAATTTTGTTATCCGGCAAAAAACACCAACTCAATGATCTGGTCAGTAAATTGGAGGACACCCTGAGTGCACTTGATACCTGGTTTCACTCTCATGGTCTCAAAGTAAATACAAGCAAGACCGAATTAATAGCGTTCGGATCCCGCCAAAATTGTCGCGACCTTTACCCTGTTGCTGTTCAGTTCCGCGAAGACATAGTACAAGAGAGCCCATACGTCAAAAAATTAGGTGTTCTGTTTGATAAGCACTTCACATGGGACTCACACGTGTCTTCCCTGGTAAAAAAATGTAGTGGTATCCTCATTGGGCTATCGCACGTGCGGCACAGCATCCCCGCGAGCTGTTGCCACTTCTTGTAAATGCCTTGGTCGTTTCACACGTTCGGTACTGTTTAGCAGTATTTGGCAATGGCTCGCAGAGGAACATACAACGCCTTGACAAAATTCTAAATTTTGCCCTTCGTGTCATATCTGGCAAACGTAAATTTGATCACATCTCTGACGTGCGAGCTGAGCTTGGCTGGCCCACTGCCCAGCAGCTATACAGACAGCACTCCCTAAATCTACTACACAAAATTCGAAACACCGGGGAACCACAGGCTCTTGCTTCCCAGCTTCATGTCAATTCTGATCTCCGCTCCCGCTCTACGCGACAGAACTCTGACCTGGCCCTTCCACGCGTGAGGACAGAGGCTGGCAAGCGCCGATTTCTATATCATGTGCAAAATTACAATGAGCTGCCTTTAGCGACACGTCACTCAGCCATGCCCGCATTCAAAAGAGCGATACAGAACATGCCTCAACCAGAGTAGCCTGATGTATATAACGTAATGTGCGTGTGAGAGCATTGCAGTGTATGTGATGTAATGTGTATGTGAGAGTATTGAAGTATGTGCTGTATGGGAGTATGTGCTGTAGTGAAACTGTCTTCATTTTATATTAGGATGAGTGTATCATTCGTGTTGTCCATGCTTGTATGTGGCTCCGGAATAGCCCGCTTCGGCGTGGATGGGGTCCAACGTCAAATACAAATACTTACTAACTAACCTGATCTATCAATGTGTATGTTTCAGTGCGAAACAAGTTCAAGAAAAGTACCGACTCCTCAAAAAGAAATTTAGTGAGGTTGTCGGTAACAACCATCGGAGCGGTCGGCAGCGCTCCACGATGGAGTTTTTTTGAGGAAATACAGCGACTGGTCGGAGACCGGCCGTCGTATTTACGTCCGCATGGACTGGACATGGATTCGGCGGTGAGGGTGGCCAGCGCCCACCTAGACTCGTCCGTGTTCGGTAAGTCACATACAAATATGCTTTAGGGGCACTGCCACTCCCGCGAACGGAGGAAAAGACTCGACGAAAGCTCGCTTTCTGCGACTGCAATGCATATCTACTACGAAATAATGCATCGGAGAAAAGGCATCACCTTCCAGAATGTGACCTCTCTGCTGGGCTATTTCCTCTTGTGATACGGTTTTCAAACATGTATCACAGAGGGAAGGGCGCGGCGCAGGTTCGCTTTCTACGGCAGCAATGCATCGGCATCTCTACTACGAAACAATTCATCGGAGAAAAGGCATCACCTACCAGAATGTGTGTTATCTGCTGGGCTATTTCATCTTGTGATGATGGGCGCCATCTGACACCGTTTGTTGGCGCACCTTTAAATTCCAATATCATCCTCCTCCTCCTTATGAAGTCAAAAGGCATATATCTTTATAAAAGGGCGCAATCGAAGAACGCCTCACTGCACGCGATCTGGAGCAAATTAAAAGTGCATGCTAGTGAGTCGTTCAGTATCGATCGAGTTGTGTCGAACGGCTGACATAACAGAATGTGTGCATTGCAATTGTCCTAAATAGTTTCTTTTCATCCCCAGCACTACGACTAACATATTATTCGATGTGTTTTTATGGTACCAATCTTTTGCTTCAATAGGCCTATCGTTATCCATGATTGAGCAGCGATAATGAATGAGGTCGTACAGTCTGTTGCGCCCTCATACTTGCGTTCTCTTGATTTGCATCTTATGTGTTTTCTTTTCCAGTCGGCACTCGTCATGCTGACGAAATGAACACGGACGACGTCTCGACGCTGGCCGACTCACCAACCATCGCAGACGCCGCGTCGCCGTTGGCCGGACCATCGCGAGGTCACGAGTCGCCGGCCAGACCTGCCACCATTTCCGCAGCGGGGCTCCGACTCCGACGACAGCGTGGAGGAGCTACACCTGTACACCTCGCCGGAGCCCTCCACAGCTGCCGCAGTCCCGCTGCGGACAGCCTCGGCGGGCAGCGCCGCGCCCGGCCCAGCTCGTCGGAGGGCTTCGGCGGACAGCGCCGCGCCCGGCCCAGCTCGCCGGCCGCCCTCGGCGGGCAGCGCCGCGCCCGCCCCAGCTCGCCGGCCGACCTCGGCGGGCAGCGCCGAGCCAGGCCCAGCTCGCCGGCCGACCTCGGCGGGCAGCGCCGCGCCCGGCCCAGCTCGTCGGAGGGCTTCGGCGGACAGCGCCGCGCCCGGCCCAGCTCGCCGGCCGCCCTCGGCGGACAGCGCCGCGCCCGGCCCAGCTCGCCGGCCGCCCTCGGCGGGCAGCGCCGCGCCCGGCCCAGCTCGCCGGCCGACCTCGGCGGGCAGCGCCGCGCCCGGCCCAGTTCGTCAGAGGGCTTCGGCGGACAGCGCCGCGCCCGGCCCAGCTCGTCGGAGGGCTTCGGCGGACAGCGCCGCGCCCGGCCCAGCTCGCCGGCCGACCTCGGCAGGCAGCGCCGCGCCCGGCCAAACTCGTCGGCCGGCCGGTTCTCCGACGCCAGAGCCGGTCGCGCAGCGGCCACGACTGGTCGGCGGTGACTCGGAGGGACCGGACGACGATTCGGAGGATCCGGAGGGGCCGGCCGATGTCCGGCCGCCAGGAGCCGTCGGACGCGGGCGCGCGGGGGGAGGGGTGGCGCCGGCGGCAGGCGACGTCGGCAGCGCGCCGCCGAAGAAGGCGGGTCGGTGGCGCTGCTGAGGCGCCTTGTGGAGCTGGAAGAGGAGTACCGGCCGCTAGAGTTCGCGGTGTTCCGCGACCTACGGGACATTGCCGCCGAGTGTGCGGAGCAGCTGAGGGCGCGCAGGAACGGCCAATGATAGACTGATGGCGATGTCGAGCGAAGTGGCGTTTTAGTTCTGGTTTAATATAGTCTCGTTGCTACGTTTGTTATATTAATTCACGTGTTCCTGAAAATAAGTGTTTTTTTCTTCATTTTTTGTTTGATTATTTTCATTTTGGTTTCTTATGTTGTATTGATTTATTTTTGTGTGATATATTGTTTTCTTTCTTCTCCATTTTTTTGGTTTAAATCTAGTAATCGTCAATATAATTTGTTAACAGTTAATTCCTAGTTTTTTTTGTCCCTTTGCTTGTATGTGTCGTGTGTCTCGGCCTTCAGGAAGCAACATTGCCTACAGGGTAATCCAGTTGTCGTGTCGTGTCGCAAAATGAAGTTTTCTCCAACCGTTTTGTCCCTGGCGCCAGTTCATTGGTGAGAAATCGACTAACGGATTCGTTGCGTCACGTCCATCAACTCCTCAACGATTAACACAACAGAACGCAGGCCGAAAGAAGAAATTTCGTTTGTTCCACGTTTAGTATCGATGTTTGGAATAATCACGTTTACCTCCACCCGTTTGGTACCTCTATACCGAGCTCCAGTAGTAAATTCCGTCGCTGCAGTTCAAGAGCGCTGGACTCCCCCGGTAGCGAGAGCCCGGTTTCGAGGCGCTTCGGCACTAGTTATTTGCTCCGGACTAGGATGGCATGCGGACGGTGGCAGCGCCCGCACTGAAAGCCAGCTGGCGTCTGTGAGCGGGGCAGACCGAGTCCGGCTATGTGGGCACGTTCAACTTTCGCCTCTAAATTCTGCAGACTGCCCGGAATTTCACGATCGGACGGTAGGTGTATGAGGTCTACGCAACAAGGTCTGCTTAGCGCGGGCTCTGATCTCATCAATACGTTCATTGCAAAGGTTCGGACTAAATTTATTTAGAAAAACAAGTTTGTCAACGGATCTGGCGCGACGCACCTGTCAACGCAAGATGAACGAAAACAACGACCGTTCAAACAACACAGGTTATTATTTGTCAGGGTACAGGCTCACTTCAACGCCAGACTGTTTAACACCGCTCCGAGATCTCCTACACGGTTGAGAATATGCCTTAACCAACTTCTCTTACAAATGTATGGAGAGGGGGAATCATATGTTCCCCCAACTTCTTGAGTGGGGGTCAGCTGCCCCCCCCCCCCCCCCTATCAGCCGCCACTGAAGGAGACTTCATAATCAGGTCAGGTAACCAACCTCAAAACAAGTTTGATGTACCACAGCGACAGTTCTTGGCCGATAGCGGTTTTAAACTTATAATATTTAATTAGGCCATAGGTACCTACCTACAATTCTTATCTCTCATGTTTTCTATAACGGTGACATACTGTCAGGTCGATCACGTGACCTCCCATTATGGCAATGGGACAATTTGCAAATGTTCCTTGTTCAAAGAATACGCTTCAAATCAGGTCAATTCGGTCAGGATCATGTGATTATGGGTCATTCTTGATGACCCAAGTATACTGTTTGCTGTGACCCTTACAAGGTCTGAGGTAACCAACGAATAACTTTTGATCGAATAAAAATAGGTACAAATGTGAGACCGCTATTACTGTGTTAATCTCGTCAAGCCGCTTCCGGATACGTGCATTGTGAACCACCTGGACTGGCATATGACCTTGTATGACCTTGACCTGAGGTGAAGCTTTGTATTGGATATAGAACACTTACCCTGGGTATGATTTGAAGCGCATTGACGAGATAAATACGATGACGTTAACATTATTGCTCTATCTTGATTGCATACAAAGTTATTAACGAAAAACTGTTTTGCCAAGAATAGCCTTTTTGACCTTTAATGGCATCTGGTCGCTGCAGCCTAAACTATTGACCTGAGCTTAAATTTGAGGACACCATAGCGATTGCATTTGTCAGGAGCATTCGATTGTGTTTCGTTTGTTATCTATCATAGTTCCTGAGATATTTGGGAATTTCTGGAGCAAAATCCTTAAGTTGGAAAATTTGTGCTTTTATTAACTCAGTACTGACCGACAACAAAAATGGCTGATGGTTTCGACATATTTGTGACGAGCTATCGAATGGTGATTTTGTATTCCGTCTACTCCCCGTAGGAGCCGAGTTAGAAGGGGGTTCAACCCCCCTCCCCCTCCCCCCCCGACACTGCGCGGGAAATGCCGATCCCCGTACCATGCGGGTCAATATAGGGGCCCAGGGCACCTGATCTTTAATGGGTCAGAATAAACCTGCTTCTGAGTTCTGAGTTGTCTTCTTGGATTACAGAGTAAACTGGTTAGCGGGTCAAGTTACCTCCCAACAAATTGCAATAAGGCTAATGATTAAAGGGTAGACTGGGTAATAAGTTCACAGG
This sequence comes from Chirona hameri, assembly GCA_036785665.1. NCBI lineage: Eukaryota > Metazoa > Arthropoda > Thecostraca > Balanomorpha > Balanidae > Chirona > Chirona hameri. The sequence continues at coordinate 28,042 of JAXIVJ010005334.1, read as the reverse complement.
ATAGTGGGTTAAGCTATCTCCCGAAAATAATTTTTGCTCCCCATCCACTAGAAAGAATCTACCTTTTTTGCATTACTAATCCCAATAATCCCGGTCCGCCGCCCCGGCGGACCGGGATTATTGACCGGCCGGGCCGCAAAATATCGAGTCTGCTACATATTGAAGATGAAACAATCAAGTGGTAAAATTAGGAAAGGCGTGTAAATTCCAAACCAATGTTCTATTTGGACGCAGCATGCGCCGATCGAAAAGTATTAACGATCTGAATCTAACGAATGGATTTTTCCTGGACATTTGAATGGACATTTGGATTTTTCCTGCAAGTAAAACAAATCCTGCATGATTACTGAGCATGATCTACTGCAGGATCTAGCAAGATGTCCTGGAAGATCTAGCGGGATGTCCTGCAGGATCTAGCCGCATGTTCTGCAGGTCCGTGCAGGATAGATGCGTTGTGTCCTACATGTCGGATTTCAACCTACACAAACCACCCTTCAGGCTGGGCAGACCAGGCGGGCCAGGGCATGATAAGGTAGTGCTGGGTAAGGCAGGCGGGGCAGGAAAGGCAGCACAGGGCAAGGTAAACAGATAATAGTTAGAGCGGGGAGCTCAAGGTGGTTAGCCGCAAACTCTAGTTGTTGATTGTCGATGTGAGGACCTGGGTGAGTCACGAGATATTTCCGAAGGAACATCCCTGAAGAAAGTGCACACTCACGATATAATGCATTACACGTATATTCAGTGTCTGCGAGTGAGAGGTCAGATCACAGCTGCCGCTGCCATGTCGCAGCCACCGCTGCCTGGGCCTCGTTTCATAAAGCTTTTGGCGTAACTTACGAAATGCGTGAGTTACGCCATCAAAAGCTACGCACCGTAAATTAGTCCGTTTCACCAAGGTGCCGACGGAGTTGTTTACTCCGGCGCAGTTTGCGTTGCTGGCGTAAACAATCAAGGGTGTTTTAAAAATTGAAGTGTATTGAAAGCATTATAATAAACATTTGTTTGTAATGCAATTATTGAAATTGGAATCATAAAAATATGTAAAAAAATATTTGTAAAATAAATCATGTTAAAATATCGTTTCTGAGTAAATAAATAACAAATATTTTCTGGACCCAGGCGAAAGCCATTAGAGCTGCCATTATCGAGCCCACGTATCCGGTGTGAGAATTTAAAGCCCGCACGTATGTGGGTTTAGTGAAAAGCTCGCGTGATTCTCGTTTTTTGTTCTTATTTAATGAATACATTACTAGTAAATCAAATTAATAATACGCTTTCTATTGCATGTGAACAGTCATGGCGATAATGCCGATAGAACCAACAACAGAAATCCTCGTCTAAAAAATGAATCGGACATATTGCCACTTGCCAGCACGCAACGCAAAACGATGCGAGACAGATTTACTTTATATATACATGTAATCCAGGCCCGGATCCAGGCAGAGGGGGCTGCCCCCCCCCCCCCCCCATGCGGGGATGAATCATGCGGATTTACTGATCTAATTGTGGTTAGTGTGAAACAGTCCAGTGTATAGATGGCAGCACATAAAACAGATGAGAAGCTAAGATGATGACAAGTCATGATGACACATCATGACATGTCATGATGACAGATGTCTTATCTAATAGGAAGTTCACTGACAACAAATTGATGTGTTCAGCCACGCCACCAAAACACACAAACTCAGACACTGACGCCTTTATTGATCAGCAGTCAGTATAGATGTCAGCAAAAGTGCCTTGAAAATTCCACAATTTGCCTTAATTCAGTGAAAACTCAATGATGATCTCATTCAACACACAGGTCCATGGCAGCACTTGTCTTCAAGGCCTCGCTCATAGCTTCAACTGTATCTTACATTGGCCTTACATCACAGTGTTGCTCCCAATATCCAGATTTGTTCAGCGTTCATCCACTCTTAACTGCAGCTTGGCATGAACAGACATTTTCCTACCAATTTCACTCACCAGCTGCAGACAACTGATAATGTTTGTTCCAGAAGAAGTCACTGTTCACTGGTCACATTGGTCACATTAGCGTTTGCAAGAGGCAATTGAATATGCTATAATAAATGGCAAGCATTCAGCATACCTATACAATAGGCTTTGTAAGTTTTGTGTGATGTGATTTTTGACATGACATCAACATTTTTGACATGACGTAGATGATTCTGGCTAAATATATTATTACTGGCTAAATCTATGAATAACTAATGATTGGAATCAAATGTTGAGGCACTAGCTGACTGAAATGAGATGTCTGAATTTTCAACTTTGACAACCACAGTTTACAAAAGTAATGGATAGGTTTAGGAATGTTGGTTATCATGCACCTATAGATGCATGGTGACCAAAATTTGGGAAGGTGTGTATCAGTGGGGAAGATTGCAGTGTTAACACATCTATGTCTCGCCACAGTATCTGCTGTAATGCCCAATGTGTGACGGTCATTAGTATTGAATTAGTAATCATATTAGTATTAGCACTGGCAATGCCAGAGAAATAAAACTAACCCCAGGCTTGGCTTGCATTAGCATTCCCTGAGTATTGACATTGGTAAGGGTTAGTTACACCTTAATTTGCATGAGTTTTACCTTAGGGCAGGCTTAGCATTACATGATTATTACCTTAGTAAGGGTTAGTTTTGCTAGTAAGGGCCTGAGTGTTACTGTCGTGAGTTATGACAACTCACGTAAATACTCAGGCAAAACTCATCCTTGTTTGAGTTTCGCCTTGGTATATTGCATGATAAATACTAAATAAATGTGAGTTTTACTGAGTGAGTTTTGACAACTCAGGCAAGGCATGAAATGTGAGCATTGTTTCCAGTATACATGTTAACCTGGCCAATTCACAGCTTACCTAAAGAACATGAACTCATGAAAATAAAACAACGTGAACTGGTGAACTTGTATGTTTGTGGCTTAATTACCTGTGAGCCATGCTTGTGTCTCCCTGTATCATGGTCAATAAATGTTACATGTTATGTTCAAATTATTAGTGTGGCTAATATACAAAAGAACCACAATACAAATAACCATGAAAAATCACCATAAGTAGGATACCCAACTGCCAGTCAGCATTACGCTATCACCTTGCTCACTACTACTGGTCAGAGAAGTCTTGTAAATCATGTTAATTAATTGAAAACAATGCTTGCCATCTATTACAACATTGCACAAATTATATGAAACTACAGTGAATTATAAATCAATTCTTACAAACACATGTATGTCATGAGGTGGTCCACATGGTATTTGAGACACTCAAATTCTTCAGAGATTCAACTAATACTTCAGTTTCTTGCTTCACATAAATATCTTGCTATGCTCTTGAAGTAAGTTTCAATGTAAAATCATCACACCAGCCTCTAATATCGCCGCCAGGCTCACAAATTATGCCAGCAATGCAATCAAAACAACTTTCAAGGCCATCGGAGCACTAAAACAACGCAACAAATCCTTGCGTTGCTTTTTACCGAAAATCAAGGCCCTGAAATATTATTTGACATAAGCTACGCCCTTTTATGAAACGCAAATGCCGTAACTTACGAACAATTCGGTGCTTTGACGTAAATGAAGCGGCGTAGTTTCAATGGCGTAGCTTACGCCGGTTTTTTCTTTATGAAACGGAATTGGCGTAGGCTACGCCAAAATCGGCGTCAACTACGTAGGTTCGTAGGTTACGCCGCTTTATGAAACGAGGCCCAGGTCGCACCGGCGCTACAAGGTCGCAGCCACCGCTGCCAGGACGCACCCAGCGCTACAAGGTCGCAGCCACCGCTGTCAGGACGCACCCAGCGCTACAAGGTCGCAGCCACCGCTGCCAGGTCGCACCCGGCGCTACAAGGTCGCAGCCACTGCTACCAGGTAACACCGGCGCTACAAGGTCGCAGCTACCACTATCAGGTTGCAGCTACCGCTGCCAGGTCGCAGCCACCGCTGCCAGGTCGCAGCCACCGCTACCATGTCGCACCCGGCGCTACAAGGTCGCAGCTACCGCTGCCAGTCGCAGCCACCGCTACCGGGTCGCACCCGGCGCTACAAGGTCGCAGCTACCGCTGTCAGGTCACAGCCACCGCTGCCAGGTCGCAGCCACGGCTGCCAGATCACAGCCACCGCTGCCAGGTCTGCCTGCCGCTGCCACGTCCGCCTGTCGCTGCCAGGTCCGCCTGCCGCTGCCAGATCCGCCTGCCGCTGCCAGATCCGCCTGTCGCTGCCAGGTCCACCTGTCCCTGCCAGGTCCGCCTGACGCTGCCAGGTCCGCCGTCGCTGCCAGGTCTGCATGTCGCTGCCAGGTCCCCCGTCATCGGAATCGCTCAAGGTGATCTATGAGCTCTGAAAGCATATAAGTCACATTTACCGTTCACAGGCAGATTGGTTGGATAAACATCTTTGAAATTGAGCGAGGTTTCAATAATCACTTTTTATAGTTCAGTACGGCTCACAACACTTCAAAGTGAGCACAAAATATAATATTTTTAAAGGACGCGCCCTGCTAAGGTAGTAGTTATTTTCTTTCAAACAAGTAATATCGATATGGCAATGTCATTCACATTTCCGTCATCGATAACGCATGTATTAGATAAAGCTATTGCAGGTAACACAATCAAAATCATACCTAATCGTCCATCGACGACTTTGCCGTCGTGACAAATTTCCGTCGTTACAGTCACAAACGCATTGAGTTGTCCACCCAATACTTTTAGTAGAATAATACTATGTGTTGACACAGGTCGACAACATGTACATTCCCTTCGACGTTGATATATTGAAGAGGTCTGTCTGCGTACTCGTGGATTCGCCCCTGCTCGGAGGCCAGTAACAGCTGGCTGGCCTTCGCTACCTGCAGCAGCTCGCTGGGCAGCCGATAGAATGACCGGTGGACGTTTATGTTGTGCCCAAGGTGGTTGGCCACCCACTCTAGTTGTTGGTCATCAAGGTGTAGGACTTGGGTGACAGCGACATACTTGACAGACAGACTTGGGTATAGGACTTGGGTGACTTGGTCGCGGCCACGGGTGAGGCTGTCCTGCTGCCGCTTTTCATCAGCCATTGACGACGTTCCTGTGGGAGAGCACTGGCCAGGATACGGTCAGCACAACACGGTCTGGCGTGATTACGGTCTGGCGTCGCTGGTGTTTCTCATATACCACGGAAGGACGAGCGAACGCGAAGCGCTCGCTCGTCCTTCCGTGGTATATGGCAAGGCCATATATAGAAGGTAAAATCATCAGGCGATTTGTTTACATTGGTGCCATTGGCCGGATGACGTCAATGGTTTTCGGCTCCCCGATTGGCCCGGCCGGCATAACTTAGTGAAGTATTCTACGGCGAGCACAGAACGGACCAAGGGTGACAATTACTTGCACTACCAACAGGGGCGCACACAAGGGGACATAGGGGCCCGTGTCACCCCTTCCCCTCAGCGAGTCGAGGACCCCTGAGCCACACGAAGGGTGGTCCATGGCCCTGGCTGGCGCCCAGACTTCAGGGGGCCCGCACGGGCGGGTCACAGGCCCTTCGACAATCCGAGGGGCCCGTCCAGGGCGACACCGCTGGACGACGCGCTCCTCGGACGGCGGAGCTGGACGGACCCTCCTCTGTACGGGGGAGACTGGACGGATCCTCCTCTGTATCATGGAGGCTGCACGAAACCTCCTCTTGTACCGGGGAGGCTGGACGGACCCTCCTCTGTGCCGGGGAGACTGGACGGATCCTCCTCTGTATCGCGGAGGCTGGACGAAACCTCCTCTTGTACCGGGGAGGCTGGACGGACCCTCCTCGGTACCGGGTAGGCTGGACGGACCCTCCTCTGTGCTAGGACACTGGACGGACCCTCCTCTGTACCGAGGAGGCTTTTTTGGCGAATGAATGCGGTGCTAGCGAAAGAATGTGGTGCTGGATCTAGCACGGGCAGAGGCTATACCATCAGCCAATCAGCTTGCAGCTGGTGCTAGCAAGCGAACCGCCGGCCGCCGGTTGGCACATCTCTAATGCGAGTCTATCCTTACGCGACTACTTTCGAATCTGATTGGCTGAACCATTTTTTTTTAATTCGCGTGACGTCAGGACTCTGACTCAGAGAGTATGAATATGGTCTTGATACAGAATAATAATTTACGGCCTTCTGTCCTGAATCGGCGCGATATAAGGCCATTTTTACAAAATCAAATAAAATCAAATCGTGTTTGGGAAAATTTTCCAAGGTGAACTATTTCCTTAAATTTTCCTTCAAAACCTTCACCTATGTGTTTTGGGCTATATGACTACGTGCACTGAATCAGGGACGTAGGCCACGGGGGCCAGCCCCCCCCCCCCCCTCCCTGAGCGATCCAGTTTACACTAGATAAAATGGGATTCCGTCAGTCTTTAACATTACGTCTATGGGCGTTGCATGGAAAGAATCGAGTTCGAAATATCTCTGAATGCACCCCCCTCGGCAGGTGAAAAGGCATTGTGGCCCCTCCCTGAACAAAATCCTGGCTACGTGCCTGAACTGAATTGATCGAAGTCTTGCCCCCCCCCCCCCCCCCATGTCCAAATCAAATCCGCCGCCACTGGCTGACCCGATCAGCAAATAATTTGACACAGTCACTGTTGTTATCGCTCAAGTGTAATGCGTATTTGTACCGTTCGTATCCCATTCGTTGTGCTTTTACTGAGTGTCCTTGTGCTGACCAATGTACTGACGCGGCGTTAGAATACCACACTGGAGTTCGCCGAGAATCGCCATAAATAAATACAACTGATCGGCCCGATCAGTTGTATCCAGTGTGTACTCCAGTGTGGTTCGGAGATCGGGATGGACAAAGTTTGAAATCGATAGAAGTTTTTTCTTCTCCAAGGTATTGAGAAAATCCGGGAGGGAGGGCAGATTCTGCGCATCGCGCACCCCCTCCCCCACCCCCACCTAGCGGGGCGTGGGTTAAGGCAAGGTTAAAGGTCCCGACGTGGCAGAACTGTTGCAGCACGCTGCTGGCCAATGTGGCAGAACTGCAGCCTGAAACTCGTCAGATTCATGCATTTCGCGTGACTCCCAAGCATGCGCGAGCTGCGAAGTGAAATGGTCGCTGAAATCGCTCTCGGATGCAAAAACAGGATGGCCCTGACTCCTGAGTCCGTGACTTTTCAATTAATTTGTGTTTCTAAATACTTAAAATCCGCACGTCGTAGGCCATTTGGCGGTAAAATTATAGCGGGGCACACGGCGCCTGTCGTCCGAACGCATATTTCCTAAACAAGACAATGCATAAGAAGCAAAACATGTATTGGCTGAACCACATTTGTATTGGCGCGACATAACGATAAGCATTTAGTTTTCCCTCTCGTCCCCCTCCGCACTTTCGAACCTCGCGCACATTTGGTGCCTACGATTTGGTGCACTTAGTTCTGGCAGCTCACGCTGTTGTGTGGCAGATCTGGCAGCTCACGTTGTTGTGTGGCGGATCTGGCAGCTCACGCTGCTGTGTGGCGGATCTGGCAGCACGCTGTTGTGTGTCGGATCTGGCAGCACGCTGTTGTGTGGCGGATTAGGCGGCGGCAGATGAGTTGATGAAGTCATCGACGGTTCAGCGGGCAGTATTTCTTGGTGTGGGCGTCCAGGCCACATGCCCGGCATTTCGGGCAGGTGTACGCCTGCAGCATGGGGCACCTCGTGCGACCCTGCTCATCCTGCGGAACAGAAATAAAACATGTCAGAGAGGACTGTGGCGGATAATGCACGATAAAGACCAGAAAATGGCAATCCACTAGGTGTAGCTATGCTGCTATGGATTTGAGACCGATCTTCATATATTTTCTAATAAAAACACGCGTTTTGTTCACTTACACACAGAGAAATATTTACCCTATATGTGGATAAACAAACTCCTCGTACTATCGGAACCCAGCTTTGGCAGGTATCTCAAGTCAGTCTGAAATTGTTTTACAGTAGTTTTGTCGGTTTCTGTACGCCCTTAGGGTAACATAACTTACAGACTGGGTAAATAAACACAGTGATATACATGTACCCTGCTTTAAGAGTTATATTAATATAAAATAGGGTACCACAACCCTTACAAAATATACCGCTGAGAGGTAACGTTACCCCATGCATGAAAGTACAACACATTGGTGGACGATGTTTGGGTAATGGTACCCTTGAATGTGTCACTTGTCCTTCATTTGTAGATAAGTGCATCCGCTGATCGATAAACGTACTCAGTGAAAAAACAAGCTTCATGACCGCGCAAGAGCAATGGGTATGCTTACACGAATCGTGTCAGACAATTTGCAGCAAGATTACTTTACTTAATATTTTTGCAGTGCTTTAACGAAGGCAACTTAGAGTTGATTCAAAACGTCATTTGGTTGCTATTTGCATGAAATATGACAATTTAAGCCATATATATATTTTATAAAAAAACTAATTATATCGAAGCTTCCAGTTTTGGGGTTTGTAAAATACCCAGATTTATACATTCCCTTTGTCCATCATCACTATTCTGAAGACATCCTTTTCCGCGGTGCTGCTGTGTCGTGTGAAGTTGGCCCAAATACGGTCAGTTTTATGTTATTTTATGCATGCATATAATTTATTGGTTTGATCACTAAACGTATGGTTAAATGGTGATGGATTGTATTAAGGGGAATAATTTTTTGCCTACTCTAATTTTGGGACATCTGTGGCAACCCAACCATGGCTCAGTTTGTGGCATCTCCAATGTGCTAGCGGGGAGCGATCTGGCGCAGGGGCAGGATCCCTGTCTTCTGTGCCGGTGACCCGGGGTCAAATCCCTGGGCGGGCCTCTGAATAAGTCGACCGGCCCCCATATAATAACCCTCGGAACAGGGTGAGAGTTCCAGCACCTTGGTCCCAAGAGGATATGGTGCTTGGTCCACAAACCAACCATCCAATGTGCTAGCAAATCACCTTCCCTTGAGGTATTCTGAGTCATTTTGTGGCATCCTGTCCTAGTTGTAGTGTTGCCAGACCTAGAAGAAAAAGGGAAATTATTTTTGACAGCCCTCTTTTTTTCTGGACATTTGTAGCAAAACAAGCTTGGTTTGTGGCATCTCCTACCCAGTCTGCAAAACATGGCAGGTTTCGACGAGATCTCGTCGGGGCAGGGTCGGCACCAACACATCCAAATTGGGGCAGCTTTTGGAAATTTTTGGGCAGCTTTGGAAATATGGGGCAGAAATTGCTGCCCGGGGCAGCAGTAAGATTATTTGGGGCAACTCACGCAAGTCGGGCAGGTCAAACGTATACGCTCGTTGCTGCCAAGAAGAACAAAGTATTGAATAGTTGAAACCCCGCTGAATTAACGAAATGCGCCACTTTTGTAGCAAATGCGGCATAGCTGTATTCCTCCTTGCTGCCATATTTCCCTACCCATCAAGTTTTTTTTGCAGTGCAAGACAATCTTTAATATCCCATGTTTTACAAAATATTGCAAATTGCTGACATTATGAAGAATACTGATTATTTATTTTATAACGTATATTGATCATACAGAGTAAGATTTGCTACTCATTGTATCTAAAATATCAAAGTTTTTTTGCAGATGATAGTAAAAAAAAACGGTAGAGGAAAATGGAGCGAAGAACTTTTTGTGTGGCGGACGTTACCGGCCAAGGCCATTTTGACGTGTGTGTGTGTGTTGTGGTTGTCGGACGTGTTGTAGTGTATTCGAATTATTAATTTTAAAGGTAAGTGATCATGGGCCAGGGACGGAGCAAATTGACACTAGATAAAACGTGATTTCGCCGATGACCGACCCCACCCACCCCCCCCCCCCCCCCCCCGTCAATAACATTGGGCTGAGGAGCGACATTTGATCCGGCAAATCCTGCCCCAAATGGGGCAGCTTCCTGCCCCATTTGGGGCAGGATTTGGGCTGCCCCAAATATCTCGTCGACGTTCCTGCCACGTTTTGCATACTGGTCTCCTACGGCCTACCTCATGCCAATTTACCTTAATTTGAGGCATTTGCACTCGGTCTGTAGCATTTTTTCCTAGCTGTAGTGTTCCCAGACCCAGAACCTGAAGGATAGGTATTCAAATTCTGTGTTTATGCACGTGTGCTCCACAGCGCCGGCACACCAAGGCAATGTTGGATATGTAGACCTCACCTTTACAACGTGTGTAGGACTAAAGTGAGCGCAAATTATCAACAGAAGCGGCAGCACGATGGCACGGTGTGGTGAGGAAATGCCGTCTTCAATGTAGCTGTGTTTTTTTAGATCGTAAGGTAAGCTGAAGCTGCAGAATAGCATTTATAACAATTTCTTGTTGCTGGTAAACCGTTTTTAAGCCGTTTTTGATGCAAATTTCTCCTGTAAAAAGACACTGGGAATATCTCATAGGCCCTCAATAGTGGCGTTTCCATAGCACTAAAAAATTCCACTATTTTTCCCTTAAGTTTCCCTTAACTTTTTTTTAGGTAGAATTTCCCTAAGTTTGAAGAGGTACTTAAGAAAGTAGATCTTCCATGAATGATATTCGTCATCCATGGTTCCACATCTCTCTTCAAACTTTGGGAAATTCTACACAAACTCCAGTTTTTGTAGTTAACGGAAACTTAAGGGAAAAATAGTGGAATGTTTTAGTGCTATGTAAACGCCACTAGTGAGGTATTTGGGGCAGCCCAAATCCTGCCTCAAATATACTTGTTTGGAGTGTGTTTGGACTTTGGAGAGGCTTTTGTTTTAGGGTAAGACCTCGATCTTTGGACATGTTGCAATCTCAGACTTTTCACGTTATCAGAAGCAGTTGGGGGAGGTTTGGTCATGTGTTGCCATTTTTAGCATGTGCCATTTTTAGCAGAATATGCCAAAAATGGCTATGCAAACTGCTATTTTTGGCAATGCTTGTAAGCACATTTTAAACGGTCCCTTATGCTTTCAGTTTCACCAACACATAAAACCGTGGTGACCCTTTACATAGCCTCTCCACAAATAATAGGTACTTTCCACTGATTTAGGTGTCATTCGATAGAGAATAGTCTAAATACGCGACCCAAGCCGTGACGTCATTTGATCATCAGCGGACGGCGCGGCCGGCTCAGCTGACTGCGTAGTGTTAAAGGCCATAGACGAAAAAAATAAGACGTTTTTCCCGTCAATTGAGGTTGAACTTAGCATTGAGAGGCCATGGAATGGATTGTACTATTTTTTATCATTCTTTTAAGAGGTTTTTAAGGTAATTTTATGCTAATGCTGCTTTGTAATTCGGGTTTGAGTGACATGTTTACAAATTGCAACCGAGTTAAGGCCGACTTAACTTGGTTTCAATTTGTAAACAAGCGTTTGAGTGATACTTATACAATAATGGCGCCGGTAGCTTTCCTGGAAGCCTTGATTCATCTACTACACACACAATCAACAGCATCTTTACTCTATTCATTTTCGATGTTTTTCCATTTCAAAAATTAAATTAAAATAATTCAATTAATAAAATAAGATAAAATAATATAAATTTCAATTTTATTTTCAAATTCAAACGCTATACGTGAGGAAATGTTTTGTTACAAGTGCGCCAAGAACGTAACGGCTTCTTTCTTAGCTTAAATTCACTTCATTCTTGCAATAAGTCTACCTTTGTATTATCTCAAACAATAGAGCAAACAGCCTTCTATAACATGATGTACCTCACATAGCTAAGTTCTCAGCCGTTTTCCGGTGAATTGAGGACGAACTTACGGTCTATGGCGTTTAACATTATGTCGTCAGCTGAGCCGGCCGCGCTATTTTGTTGACGTCACACTTAGGTTGCGTATAGTATATATGCAATCACTCATCATAATCCAACAACAATAAATATTTTAAAAAAAAATTATTGTAGAACTCACCAGAGTTTCTCCCGTCGCCGTAATTCACTTTGAATGTAACTGCAGTCAGCTGATGATACTTTGAATGTATAACTGCAGTCAGCTGATGATAGATAGTGATGACAATCTTTTTTTTGCTAAAGGGATTTAAAAGAAAACGAGAATCAAAAGCTTTCTGCCGAAGGCAGACAGGAGATATTTTAGGCAAGGGTAAAAACAAATTTGTTAGGTTAAGTATTGTGTTTTTGGCTTCAGGCCGAAGGCCTGATGCCTAAAGCACAATACTTAACCTAACAAATTTGCTTTTACCCTTGCCTGAAATATATTCCTGTGAAACACAAACGCACAAACCCCGCGACGATTATCAGTAGGTTAGGTTGGGTTAGGTAAGGTTAGGTTATTAATTCAATTACAAAATACAAATTATGGATTTTTTCATCCATTCCCCACCCGAAAACCCCGGTTTTCCAACATCCCCCAAGGTTGAAATAAATAAAAATAATTATTTTACAATAATAAAATTCACTTTCTTTTAATTTTCTTCCCCTATCCCCACCCAAAACCCCGGATTCCCACCATCCCCGAAGAACATCACTATTCACTACCTTGCATGATCAGCTGACTGCAGTCGATATGGAGAGCAGAGAAGTGGGTGGTTGCGTATTCCGGTGAGTGGAAGAGAATAATATCGTTTTAAAATATTAATAGGTTAGATATAAAGTTGTTGACATTACCACTTATTCTTTAGGAAATTATCTGTCGAATGACATCTATATTAGTGGGAATTAGCGGGATTTAGTAACTAAAAAACGGTGGAGAGGATATGTAAAGGATGACCAAAACCGTTGCTCCAGAAAGCTAAAAAATGATCAATGAAAGTGGCAGGATGTTTCATGGCAATGAACCGTCCCCCGTTTCAGCTCAAAAGCGTGCAAATATTGCTTACGAAAATCTTCTCAATGCACTGCCTTGCTAAAAATGGCAATGTTTCTGCCAAAAATGGCACTATGATAGTGGCACACGTGCTAAAATGCACTATGTCACCGTTATTCTACAGGTTTGATTCCACCAGATATGCACTCAAAACAGAGAGATTCAAGCTACTTACCCAAAAAAGAAACCTAACCAAACCAAACCTAATCTAACCTAACCTAACCTGACCTACAGATGTTTGAACTGGGGTTTGTGCACCACTCACCAACAGGAATAGATGTTAGGTGAGGGTAAAAACAAATATTTTAGGTTAAGCCCTTGTGTATATAGCTTCAGGCCGGCCTGAAGACATATGCACAAGGCCTTAACCTAAATATTTGCTTTTAGCCTTGCCTAAGATCTCTCCTATGGCTGCCTTCCACAGCATACTTGGTCCGAGGCTTTCCCATACAAAAGACAGCATTGCACACAGCAGCATTTGCACGTCATGCCTGCGGCAGCTTCTGGTTCATTATTTTGCTATTGTGATGGCCAGCAAATCCCAGTGCTGAACTGCATTAATTATTAACACCCCCACCCAAAAACCAGGTTTGGGTCGGTTTGGCAGCTGCTGGCGAAAAACCTTGGGGGGCAACCCCCCCACACTGGCGAGGGTTAATGGAAATAAAGAACAAGAACAAATATTAGTTGCCAGAAATCAGGGATAAATTTGCATATAAAGAATAACCCCGCCTAGTTTTGTATCCTCTTGACCCCAAATAATATCCTTTTATCTTGTTGACCTAATTACTCATCCATTCCTTTTTTCAGGATGGATCCCTCAAAACCAAACTACAAGTTCAGGAAGTTTACCTGTTCACACTGTCCTTTTTGGAATACATCTCTTTTACTATATGTGAAACACCTGAGAACACATAAGGCTGATTTTCAACATTTTAGGTTTGACTGCTGTCTGTGTTTGGCTCCAAAACGATTCACAAACATTAGATCGTGGCAGCGGCATGTTCAAAATACACATTCGGATCAACGTGAAGGTGATCCCACTAGCTCAGTGCCAGAAATCGACCAGCATCCTAAGGATGTGTGTGATCTACCTGCAGAAAATTGTGTACCCCAACTAGAAGCTCAGGATGTGGGTGAGCTACCTGCAGAAACTCGAGCACCTCAACCAGAAGCTCATGAACCTCAACCAGGAACAAGCCAGGATTCTATGTTTATGGTTGCATCATTTTTTAACTCACTTCGAGATCAGCACTTACCTGAAGCAGCATGTACTGAAGTGGCCAAATGTGTTGAGAACATTGGCAAGCAAATTATACTTGAAAATGCATGTGGAGACCAACTTTGCATGGATGCTTTGCGGACATTCCAGAGCAACCACAAATATGAGAAGTTTGTGGAAGACCATTTGCCGTTTGTTGAACCTGAGACTGTTGTAGTTGGAAAACAAGACAATGGCAAGACTGATTCATACCAATACATTTCCCTCAAATCACAGCTGCAGCATTTGGTGCGTTTGCCTCAATTGTACAGTTGTATTTTTGAACAACCCAGCACTAGCTCTGTGAATATCAGAGATGTCTTTGATGGGAACGCTCATTCACAACGTGAAAGAAATACCGTGTACATATCCATCTCCTACGATGACTTTGAGGTTGCAAATCCTCTGGGTAGTGCCGCTGGTGTACACAAACTAGCAGCACTAAATTTTTCGCTACTGAACGCCCCTGCTGAACTTCGATCGAGGGTAGATTCAATTTTCTTGCTGGCGCTCTGTCGGTCATCTGTTATCCGTGAATACGGCTGGTCAGTGGTTCTAAGGCGAATCGTTGACGACTTAAAGCAGCTGTACACTACTGGTATGGAAGTTTGTGTACGCGGTGAGTTTGTGCCTGTTAACGTCAAACTATTATTCTTGCCCTGCGACAACCTTGCTGTGCACAACATCGCTGGATTTGTAGAAAATTTCTCTAGTGGAAAAAGTCCATGTAGATTCTGCCTTACCTCGCCAGAAAACATGCAGGACAAGTTCACAGAAGAGGATTTCGAACCACGAAATACGAATGTCTACCAGAAGCAGTTGCAACGTCTGGAAGAGAGTAACGATAGTGGGTTTCTTCAGGCAGTCATTCAGGAGACTGGAATAAAAAGAAAATGTGTATTCTCTGAGCTTCCATACTTTGATGTCACAAAGAGTTTTCCTCCGGATATAGGACACGACTTACTGGAAGGTGTCGTGCCGTACACGTTAGCACTGGTTCTGAAGACGATCATTTGTATTAAAAAGTACATTAGCTTGACTGAGCTTAATACGCTGCTCTTAGCATTTCCTTGGAGCCGGAAAGACAATGTTCCAATGCCAATTCGGGTAACGAAAGGAGATATTCGGATCAGGCAGTCAGCCAGCCAAACTTGGGTGCTCTTGAGATACTTGCCGTTGATCATCGGGAGCTACATTCCGCCTGATTGTGTTGAATGGATTTTACTGACGAATCTGTGCTGTGTTGTGGAGCGAACGTTTGCAAGATCGTTTTCCCTCGGAGATGTCGCGTTTTTGAAGTTCAAAATCGCTGATTGGCTCACGGACCTTCGTCGTGCGTACCCAAAATTCCGACTCAAACCAAAATTTCACTACATGGTTCACTACGGCTCAGAAGTCTTGAAACACGGTCCTATTCGCTATTGCTGGACCATGAGGTTTGAAAGCAAGTATTCGTTCCTGAAAGGTGTCATCAGAGAAAATAAGAATTTCCGAAATATAGCAAGAACTATAGCACGGAAACACCAACTTCATATGGGGTTCGCTCTCCACTCGCCATCGTTCATGTGTCCCGGTCAAGTTCAGTCTTTCAAGTGCATGGAGGAATCGAATTTGCCAGAGGCGATTGGCAATGAGCTTCAAAGGCAAGGTTTTAGCATAGGCAAGTGCGCTGATATTGATGGCGTTGCTTACGCCACTGGCGGCATTGCGCTGATCACAGTGAATGGAGAAGAAGGATTTGGAGAGATATGTGCTGTATGTGTTGGCAAGAACTCACATTCTCTTGTATTGAGGATGATGTCCTCCGAATATGATGGCATGACAAATTCATACGAGATGTCTCCGACCGACCTAGTTACAACTGTTGTCCTGAACAGTCTAAGAGACCCATTTCCACTGCACCCCGTCACCATGCATGATGCAAGATGTCATGTTGTTTTAAACTATCATGCATAGGCAAGCTAGTCTAGCTTCAGCTACTGCTAACAGTAATTCACAGGTGAGTTTAATGGGCGAACATGTTAAATGTATCAAAATTGACATGTCCTGCCATATATAAATCTGTGAACAGCATTGATTTCAACCCAATGTCTGACAAATTAATATTAATAGTTGTTATTAGCCAATTGGGCATAGCTTTCAGAGTACTTCATGCTAAGCAGACCATGACGTGTGCGGTCTCCGACTTCGATGTTTGTGTTGGCGACTGTGGCTAGGCGAACTTTTATAACTGGCAATGTACGCTTACGACTAACCATACGCATCGTTGTATTCACGGTACATCTAGGACACATACAGACAGACAGGCAGACAAATAGACAGGCGTGACAATCTCCCAGGGTCCGGTCAAGGCTCAAAATTAAATTTTGTTGTGGACTTGACGGACATGTCGAATGTAATCGATGCTTGTTTAATTGTGTTTCGATCTTTTCATTGTGATCAGTTTTCTTTCATGCGTCTAATTTGTTTTCTTTGGCAGTCCAAACGATATGGAGAGCAGCACCAAGGTGCTGGTAGTGGTGGGCGCCACAAAGAGAGTGGTGACGCTTGCCAAAAGAAGTCTTGCCATGCTACAAACAGAAATCGAAAAGCATTTTGATGTCTCAGGCATAAAACCGGTAGGTATCATCACAGTGTAATTCTCGTATCTCATATTCCAGTGGGTACGTAGCTTGTGTGACATTGCTTTCTTGTTGATTCCTGCTTTGGGAGTATATTTAACACTCCCCTTTTGCATGCACGGCCTCGCACTGCAGCGGCTTTGAAACAAACTTCATTTCTATGTAACGCTTATTCACTATTTCTTTTTACACTATTTCTATGTGTATAACCAGAATAAGTGTGAAGTGCGGAATAAATAAACAAATATGATATTTAAAAAAGGCTTACGGCTCGCACGTAACAGCCGTAGTGACTGGTTCCGATGGACATTACATGATTGACATATGATGGACATTACACAGCTAATCAATTTGGCTTATCTTTTCAGTACCAGCTGGAGTTCTACGACCCAGAGTGGGACGACTGGATGCTCCTGGTCAAAGGTGATGAACTGCCTGGAATGGAGAAGCTACGGGTGCGCCTTCTTACCGAGTCAGTCGATCTCCGCTCATCAGCTCACAGCATAGCATCCACCAGCACGACACCTGTAGACCAGCTGCTGAATGAATTGCCCGCTGGTGGGGCAATCACGTTCCAGTAAGTACTACGTCCCTTTTAGCAGACATGCTCCCTGCCCCCAGGTGCTTTTGACTTTCAATTAGGGATTTGGAGACAGGTATCATGCATCAACAATCGTTCGCATTGTGTCGTGCTGCTTATATATTAGCTTACTCTACCCATGTTCGATTTTTTCGTTAATCGAATCATAAGAACTGATAATCGAATCGAATCTTCAGAACTCCTAATGCACCACCCTGCCGCTGTAAGTTGTCACCGTGTGATGCATATTAATAATCAACATGCTTCAGGACGGTATCCAGCCCATCTGCTGGCAATTCGGAGGACGAAGCCGATGCAGACGCACTCGACAACCCCCGTCCTGTCCAGTCCTCTGTCCGTCCAGCGTCGGAGGCCGGCCGTGGAAACACGTATGCTAACCTACAATCTTACAGTAGTTCTTGGCTCCTGTTCTTTGAACATGCCCTCTTACACTGGCGGATCCAGGGGGGCATCAGGGGCAAATGCCCCATGAGCCACAAAATTGGCCAAAATTTACACATTCCCTTGCGCAGAAAGAAATCTAAGCAACTTTTACCAATACAAATTGGTTTTAAAACAACTAGCAGTGCATAAGGAATATAAATCCGATGAGCATTTAAAACTCCATACAATGTTTTTATTAGTATGCCCCCGCCCCCCCCCCCCCCCCCCCCCTCCACAGCGTCGGAGGACGCCTTTCTGGATCCGCCAGTGCCCTCATATTCCTAGTTTCTCGACGAATGCCTTTTCCAATGCTTTCCATCTGTTTGTGCGAGGACTCGCCGCAGTTCAACGCATTTGGAATCTGAAATAATCGGTGGGTGATTGTACAATATGTCCTTTTATGGTGACAGTAGTGTTAAAAGATTACCTGGTTGTGCTGCGGAATGTGTCTGAATAAATCTGGATCTGTGTCACGGACCACTGTATAGCATCACCTAGTAGTATTTGTGTTTGGATTTTGCCCAAGGCCATGGCCTGGGGGCTTGTTTAACCATTTTTTTTTTTGTTCAGCTATTGTTCATAACACTTGCTTTTGTTATAATTGTCAGCAACAGCTATGGTTAGTTCTTACTTTACATTTGGACACATCAAATGTTTGACACCTGACAGATGTATTGGAAGGTAACACTTAACTACATTAGTGCATATCGTTGTCCTGAAGCAAGTTTGCAATATCCTGATCTTTCCACGTACTGAGGCATGGACACCATCTCCGTTAGTTGTGACAGTTGTTTCGTTGACCCTGCAGGAACAGCGAGAGCAAAGAAGCCTGCGCACTCCCCGGTGCAGTGCTGGACGTGAGCGAACCACAGATACCTGACAACCTGGACGTGAGCGAACCACAGATACCTGACAACTGGTACGTTATTTCACATTTGCGATTTGACTCGTGGGACTAGTAAATAAATGCCGCGATATACCGACATTGCGGTATATCGCGTGCCGAATGGCGTGTGCGGCCACTTTTACGTGTCGAAATAGCGTGTCCAAAGTCGAGTGCATCCGAATTCGCAGAGACCTAACCTTGAAACGTAATCTGTGTTGTAGGGTAACGTCATTGAACTTTAACGGCCCAAAGTCAAGCGGGAGGCATTCTTGCTGTTTTGATGAGAAGCTATGATTGTTGACAACATAATAAACTTCACGAGCATTTTAATTGTTAAGCCATCTAACTGATTGGTGATGTTGAGTTTGCAAAATTAAAAAGATTATACTCTGCAAAAAAGTGATTCAAAATTTTAAGGAGGCAACTCCAATTGTACGAATGATTGCAAATGCTGTTTTTTATAATGGAGGGAGTTTCAGGAACCAGACAGCAGGTGAAATCGGACATGCTTTATCTGCCTATATGCAGCCAAAACTTGATATTGGTCTTCAAGAAGGCACTATCCCTTTACACCAGTCTGCAAGGGAGTTAACCATGCTATTTATGTGCCTTTGTTTGTCAATGGATATGGAACAATGAATTCAATTATTTTGTGACACTGTTTCAGCTGGTTCAATTCGTCATGTCTCAGTCGGCGGCTCCAGATGAAGCTTCAGCAGAAAGAGGCTCTTGGCACTAAGGATTGGAGTGAGGTCACGGATCTGCTATACGCAGAGTACTCTCGTACGACCGGAAGGTGGGTGCAACAATGTCATTGCACGATGTCGTTTACTTTTTTCGCTTGTTGATCAGTTGGTAGAGTATTATCGATCGGTTCAGGTCTGGGCGTTGCTTATGTGTGCTAATGTCATCCATCACAAATCCAAGTTCTACATATAAATTTCATGGCGCTAGGACCTACAAACAATAAGCCTACCAATATGTTTTCATACAAACTCGTATTCGAGAGGCACAGATGATTGGAATTTCATACGGAAAATCTTTCTATCGACGGTGCTGTCGGCTACAATATGGATTTCAGTGTCTGCCCCCCCCCCCCTAAATCCCAACTGCTCATTGATGATAAACACTGTTGACCCGATTACAACGCAAGGGTTTGCCTAATGCCTTACCGCTTCAATATGCATACATACGCAGTCTGTATAAATGAGATAATATTTGCACAGCTAGTAGGAAAACAATTCCGTTTGATAGAAGCAACGCTTTTTTGGATCGTGCAGTGTGCACAGAAACCGTGAAATACACTAAATATATCAGGATGGGTGCGAAATGACCTCGTCGACGCGCCCTCGAACCCCAAGAAACAAGCAAATACCTCAGGGGCGGGGTCGCCCCGGTTGAAAGAGAGTATGTCTACTGTTTTTTTTTAATGACAAATATATTTTTCCTTGGAAGATAATGTATTGTTTTGATGATTTGCTTTAATGACAATTATATACTTGTCCCCATTTAAGAAAATTTACCATTTTTAGGTTTTTCATTTATCAATATATCCTAAATCATCACTAGACACCCTCAAACACACTAGCGAAAAGGCATTGATAAAAATGGCGCTTTTGCGACAATTAGCAATGGTTCAAGCTACTAGAAACTCTATATAAACTGACGGTCTGTTGTCAGCAGTTTGAGCATTCACGAACAATTTAGTGAAAATGCTATTGGATGGTTCTTGTGAGTGCTAGCAGCTTGATCAAAACTGGAGTTGTTGATAGTTGTGATAATGTGGTTGGGGCCTCACCGATAGTTCCTAGAAAGAGGTCTGGCCTGGGGCCTTTGAAATTTCTCAAAAACTATGATGAGTTTGAGAACATGGCCTGGCAGTTCGATCCGATAAATCAGGCTCTGCACGTCAGTACCAATAACTCCAAACGACCAGCTAAAGGTCACATAATCCATTTAACATAACATTTTCTCGCTCGTTCATCGCAAACGCCGGCGCTTTACTATAATGCTAACAACTTATGGATGGCACTCATCTCCTGGCACATCTCGTATCCACAGGCACCACGTGCAGTTGCAGCACCGGCGGAAGATGTCGTCGGCTGTACTGACTGAGTTCGGCCATCTGCGCGGCAACCTCGACCTCCGGGACGCGCTGGTAGGTGCACAATATACATGTTGATTGTTTGCTGTTCCATAGCGTTGGTGTGTTGGTCGTGTGAGCATCGCATTGTATAGACTGATATAGTTCGCATTGTATAGACTGAGCCCATTTTTCAGTTCTAAATCACAATGCTCAAAGTTTGTTCCTCTAATATGACCAACAGCTAGGCGCATCAGGTCAAGAGCACGAAGTATGACTGGGACCTTTGCGGAGTGATATTAATTTAAATTGTTTAGTATCTTCATAAAACATTGCCAGTTATTTGCGTCGTTATACACAATCGTTTGGAAGTTAATGCAAAAATCCGGGAGTGACATTCAATCCCCCTCCCCATTTAGAGCGCGGATTAAATCATGCTTTGCTTCTTTCTGACACGCTTGCGTTACACAGGATTGGATCGGTCAGATGGTCGCGGACAAATTTAAGAACAACAAACGCCGTAAGGCGATGCAGACAGACCGTCAGGCTGTGAAGCGGGGAAGAGATGGAGACGGAGATGGTCAGCCGCCGCAGCAGGTTCGTAGCTCGATGCAATTGTGCTAGAGAAGATTCGTTTGGTATTTCATAATTTCGTTTTGCACTAACGTAAGTTTCTACGTTTTCCCAAATTCGCATGTCTCCATTTCGATAGATTGTGGTGGTCATGAGTCGTACGAATTTTTGGGTGGCCCACAGCCAGCCAAAAGACGTCTCGTCGAAGGTCTCCCATGCTACGAGCCCGAGTACGACGGCGACGAGTTGGCAGCTCTGCAACATATCAACGAGATGAGGACGAACGGACCCAGCCCGGCACTAATGAAGTCAACGTTCGCGGCACGGCGTCATGCAGTGATGCAGAACGCCACGGTCGCCCGCCTCAAGAAAGAATATCCGGGCCTATTCATCGAAGAGGAGGTAAGTAATGTTGTATATTTAACCCGCGACCCATTGGGGGAGGGGGGTGTTTGAACACAACACACACACACTGTTTTTTTAGATAACGAAAAAACGTATGCGCGTAGCGCCGCCAAACTTAGCATACCTTACCATTTATCTTTTTGAGAAAAAACGTGTCAGGTTAGTTCACCAGGTCAGATCAAGTGACCTCCAAACAAGTTTGAGGCTGTGGCATGACCTCAGTTTTATAAGGGATCAGCAATGAAACTTTCAGGATTGTGTTAGGCCACCAATGTCTACAAAACGTTTATCTCGGAATTGTAATATCTGCGGCCTAAGGATGTTTATATGGATCTGAGGTGAAATCTGAGAGCACACTCTGATACAATTAGTTAAATAGCTATCGATTGTCGTTTTCCCGATTGCTTATAGTTACTAAGGTTCTGATGCATTTTGGATTGCTTGAATCAAAGTACAAAAACTGTAAATTTGACCTTTGGTGACCTCTGGTTACCTCAATTTTTACCTGAACGAAAACATTTCGAAATAGTTTCGAAATTATTTCTGGCAAGCTTTCGAATGGTATCTTTGGTTTTCGTCTGCGTTGCATAAGAGCCGAGTTAGACGGGGGGGGGGTCAAACACCCAGCCGTTCGGTGGAAAATCAAGAGCCCCAGTTAGGGGGGGGGGGGAGTAAAGTTGAAATGCTAAGATATGCCAAATTTAAAAGTGATAACAGCTAATCGTTCCATATCGGTTGAGTATCTTGATGAAATGAATGTGTATGTTGATTGTTGAAATGTGCTCTGCACGAAATGTCTTGTAAAGATTGCAGTGTTGTATCGCGCTAGATCACTCCATGGGACTCATTTTGGCACACATTTTCTTGAGCTGAGTGAAAGGTTAAGGTAGGGCGCGAATAATCATAGGATGTTGATGCGCCTTAACAAATCAATCCTCATGAAAGGTAATGTATAATGGAAATGGAGTGCGTATGCAAATAGTTTTGTCGCACTCGACATCTAAGTCATCGTCGGTGTCTTACACTTCCCTGTTTCTATCACCAAAGTTTGACATTTGCACTCGTGGAGAGCAGACCGCTATTGCTTTGTGCGCTTAGTAATACAACATGACAACTACTGGTAACTCATGGTTTTGGTATACACACTGACAATGTTCAATGTTGAGTAATACGTTCATTTATGATCACCAGTTCTGGCGAGAGATGGACCGTCTGGAGTGAAACAACCGACTGGCTGGCGACGGCCCAACGCAGACTCGCTGCGGTGAAAACAAAGGTCTTGAAGGTCCTGAAGTCTTCGGAAGGTAAGTGTTCTTCGTCGAGGGACTTTTTGCGGATTTTAATAGTTGAATATTGTCAACTCAATAAGATACGCTTCACTAATATGTATATTCCAAATAATAATATTTCGCCGCTCGTAGTGCGATTCGCTCCAATAATATTGGTTTCCTGCCGTTTTTCTATCATCGTTTGCGTTTTCATCCGGACAGTAGCCAGTTACCTATGCGTTTGAGGCCCCCTGGTCACAACATTTGTTTACAGGATCAATTAATTGTTTTCCCAATTTTGGTGTAGGGTATGAGAAAACATCGGTCGCTGCTCTCCGCCGTTTTCGGCGATCGGGCGCCCTAGTAACGGTGTGGAGGGGTGGGGGGGGGATGTGTTGGTGCCCTCCCGCCCTGTCACGAGAAGTATTTATGTACCTTGTTCTCTTTTTATCTCTCCCTCCTCGTTCCTCCTCTCCTCCCGTCCTCTCTCCTCCCTCTCCTCCGCTCACCTCCTCTCCCTCCCTGCACGCTCCTCGCCTCCCTCCCTCCTCCCTCCCTCTCCTCCCTCGTCCTCCTTCCTCCTCTTCCTCCCTCCACTGTCCCTTCTCCCTCCCTCCCTCCCTCCTTCTCCTCTCCTCTTCTTCTCCCTCCCTAGTCCTCTCCCTCCCTCTCGGCTCCCGTCACTATCCTCCTCTCCTCTCTGACCTCGCCTCCCGCACTCAGACCATCCCTCGTCCTCCCTCCCTTCCTCCTCCCTATCCTCCTCCCTCTCCTCCTCCCTTTCATCCCTCTCTGCTACCTCTCCTACAGCGCTCTACCTCTCCGTCCTCTCCTCCCTCTCCTCCCTCTCATCCTCCTCGTCTTCCTGCCCTCTCGGCCTCTTCGGTCCCCTCTCCTTCTTCGCTCCTCCCTCTCACTCCCTGTCTCCTGCCCGCTCCTCCCCGGCTCCCTCATCCTCCCTCTCCTCCCTCATCGCTCCCTCTCCTCCCTCTCCTCTCCTCCTCCTTTCATTGTCCTCTCGTCCTCCCTTTCATCCCTCCCTTCCCTTTCATCCCGTCTCCGTTCCCCCTCAGCCTCCTGCCCTCCCTCGCCACTCCTCCCTCTCCTCGCCTCTCCTCCCTCATCCTCTCTCTCCGCCCTTTCATCCCTCTCCTCCCTTCATCCTCTCGCTCCCTCGCCTCGTCCTCCCTCTCCTCAGTCCTCCCTCATCCTCCCTCCCTCTCCTCCCCCCGCTCCGTCTCCACCTCTCCTCCCTCTCCTCCCTCCCTCCCCTCTCGGGTGCCCTCCCTCCCCTCCCTCCTCGCTCCTCCTCGTTCGCTCTCTCCCTCCCTCCCTCCCTCCTCCCTCCCTCCTCCTGTCCCTCCCTCTCCTCCCTCTCGCCTCTCCTCGGGCTCCATTCCCTCTCCGTCCCGTGCCTCTCCTCCCTTCTGGTCCCTCGGATCGCTCCGCTCCCTCGTCCGCCCTGCTCCTCGCCTCTCATGCCCCTCCCTCTGCGCTCCCCTCCCTCTCCTGCCCCTGCCCTCTCCGTCCCTTCCCTCCCCTTCATCCCTCTCCTCCCTCTCCTCCCTCTCCTCCCTCCCTCCCTCGTCGCTCCCTGGCCCGGTCTTCCTCACCTCCCTCCGTCCCTCCCTCGGGGTCCCTCCCTCCCTCCCTCCCTCCCTTCCGTCGCCTGTCCTCGTCCTCGGTCCTCCCTACATTCTCTCCCTCGTCCTCTCGTCCTCTCCTCGCAGTCCTCCCTCGGTCGCTCCCTCTCCTCCCTCTCCTCCCTCATCCTCCAGCTCCTCCTCCTGCGACCTCGCCTCGTGCCTCTCCTCTCTCTCCTCCATCTCCTCCCTCTCGCTCCTCTCCTCCCTCCCTCTCCTCCTCTCCGTCCCTCTCCTCTCCCTCCCTCTCCTCCCGTCTCTCTCTCTCGTCCCTCTCCTCCTTTCATCCCTCTCCTCCTCTCCTCCCTCTCCGTCACTCTCCTCGACTCTCGCTCCGCGCCCTCTTCCTCCGTCCCTCCTCCCTTGGGGTCCCTCTCGCTTCCCGTCCTCTCTCCGTCCCTTTCATCCCTCCTGCCTGCGGTCGCCTCTCTCCTCGCCTCGTCCTCCTCTCCTCCCTCTCCTGCCCTCTCCTCCCTCGTCCTCCCTCTCCGCCTCTCGCTCGCTTCCTCCCGCCTCCGTCCTCCCGTCTCGCTCCCTCGTCTCTCTCCTCTGCCTCATCGCGCCTCCACTCGCACGTCTCTCCTCTCTCCCTCTCCTCCCTCCCTCCCACGCTCCTCCTCCCGTCCCTCCCTCTCCTCCCTCCTCTCCTCCCTCTCCTCCCTCCCCTCCTTCCCTCCCTCCCTCCCTTCCTCCCTCCCTCTCCTCCCTCACCTCCCTCTCCTCCCTCTCCCCCTCCCTCCCTCCCTCCCTCCTCCCGTCCCTCCCTCCCCCCCTCACCTCCCCGTCCCTCGTCCCCCTCGGTCCTCCCCTCCCGTCTTCGCTAGCCCTCCCTCTGTCCGCCCTCCCTTCCTCCTTCACCCTCCCTCCCTCTCCTCCCTCTCCTCCCTCTCCTCCCTCTCCTCCCTCTCCTCCCTCTCGCCTCCCTCCCTCCCTCCCTCCCTCCCTCCTCCCTCCCTCCCTCTCCCTCCCTCTCCTCCCTCCCTCCCTAGTCCCTCTCCCCCTCCCTCCCTCCCTCCCTCCCGTCTCCCCTCCCTCCCTCCCCTCCTCCTCCCTCCCTCCCTCGTCCCATCCCACCCTCGTCCTCCCTCCCCCCCCTCCCTCCCCTCCCCCCTCCTCCCCCTCCCTCTCCTCCATCCTCCATCATCTCCTCCATCCTCCTCCATCTCCTCCCATCCTCCTCCCTCTCCTCCCCTCTCCTCCTCCCTCCTCCCTCCTCCCTCCTCCCTCCTCCCCTCCTCCCTCCTCCCTCCTCCACCCTCCCCTCCCTCCACCCACCTCCCCTCCCCTCCTCCCCTCCCCCTCTCCTCCTCCCTCTCCTCCCTCTCCTCCCTCCTTTCCTCTTCCTCTCCCCATTTAAACCGAAAAAAATACCAATTCCCAGTGTCCGGACGTGTTCTCGTTCCGTCGTGCCATCAAATACAGTTACGATACCGTATTAACTTTATGTACTATGTTTGCAGCCGGACGTCTGGAGAGGGACCTCTGAGGCGGCTCCTGGGCTCACGCGGGCAAGTGTGGGGTCGTGGACCCCAGAAAATGCATCGCCGGGGACACCCGCATGTGAAGGTTTTGGAGAGGGAGGGGAATTTGACCCTGGTGGCGGAAGGGGGACCGATATTTTGCGAGTGTCTGGTGACGAGGGCCTCGTGCTTCTGGCCTACATCGACCCATGCACAGCATCTTCAACATGAAATTTGTCCGTGTGCACGAGACTGGCAGTGTACATTCAAAAACAAGTAAAAAATAACGACGGACAAAAACTGGTCAAGCTAAAAGCAATCCGTTTCATGCGGGGCTGCTGATAGGAAGGCTCAGGCCTACTGAGCTCTGTATACGTGCTGGTTTGGGCGGGGGTTCGATCCCGTTAGTATGCGGGTATGTCACGTTTTCCCCCCCCCCAGCGTGGATGTCACAATCGTTTTCCCCCCCAGCGTGGATTGTCGCACGTTTTCCCCCCAGCGAGTGTGCCACTCGGGAGTTCTGTGTGTGCACTCAGGAGTTCGGTGTGTGCCCACTATCAAGCGTCCGTCCCGACACTGCAATCGGCGGTTTGATCCAGCTGTTTGATAATACAGAACCATATATGCTCTCGATCTGTTTTGTTGAGAGTTATAATCGACCGACTCATGACATGTATCGATGTATTGTGTAAATCGAACTCGCATTATACTCGTAAAAGTAATTGCAAGGGGTAAACGAACTTGTATGGTACCCGAAAAATAGTACCGATTTGGTACTATTCAGTACTAGTTTTTTGGGTACAGAGGAGTACCGGAAAAATGATGTACAGAGAACCGAAAACTGGCTAAGAGCCAACGCCAAGCAGGGTAAAAAAAACGTAGTGGTACCTGTAATTTAATGTAGAGGAACCTATAATATTGGTGTAGCTTAGTAGACACAAACCTCGGGATACCGTGATAATTGTTGTAGCACAGGAATGATGGGGTTAGGGTATGTGGAACGGGGTTTCGAAACCCTACTTTTTGGATACCTGTTACTCGATTTTGGGTAAAGGTAACCGTTTCGCCAGTGTAAAAGAACCCTGAAAATAGTACACGATTTGGACTATTGGAATCCTGGATTTTTAGGGTCAAAAATTTCTCTGAGTGTACGTAATAATTAGTTATAACATTACTAATTTATTAAATCGTATTAGAAATTGAGGGACATACATTATCAGAAAAACTGCTCTGAGAAATTATTTTGGATTTTCCATAGTATTATTCAAAGGAATTATATATTCCGTCCTGAAAGGAAATGCACTCTTTTGCACTTGAAATGAACTTTAAACACGTTAGAACATATACCATGGACCTCAATGGTCATTTAGTCCGTTATTTCATAAATTATCCGCGTTAAGAACTTCGGCATTTTTTCGAGACTTGTATCAGATAACGAGTACTTAGATCGGCTTAAACGTCCATCCACTTTCTTATAGCATCTGCATAAAATTCGATGGTGAGTAATCTGCGCGCTGAGACAAAATAGCGGTACGAACTCAGAAGCAAGCTACCGCAAGCATGTTCTATTACTGTTTTACTATAGCACGTTTCACCATAAAAAAAGTCACTACGTGACAGTGAAAGGAGAAAAAATCCAAGATTGGAGGCAAATTCCCGCCCCAGGCACAACTTCTCCCGAACGGCCACCCCCATATCAAGTATAAATGAATGAATTAAGCCTACCTTTACATGAAGGGTAAGCCTGATAATTGTGAAATTGTGTAAAATTGCTATGTTAACCCGCCGCGGCGCTGGGGGGGGGGGGGGGGTAAATTTTACCCCCCTCTAGGATTTTCTCAATAACTGATGAAAACTATTAAAGATATCACAGTAAAACTTACGGTACCTTATGGTACATCAATACTACGAAATCTTCTGCAAAATTGTGTGAAATTCTGTGAAAAATTTGGGGGAGTCAATGACGTTTTAGTGACCGTCATGTCAATGTCCATTTTTGGTGAAAAAGTTAAATGTTTGACAAATCGTAGAAAATAGCATGTCGATGAAAACTCGCAAATAAAAGGCGTCAAA
>JAXIVJ010005333.1:70000-74794 GCA_036785665.1 Chirona hameri | reverse complement strand
TCATCATCATCATCATCATCATCATCATCATCATCATCATCATCATCATCATCATCATCATCATCATCATCATCATCATCATCATCATCATCATCATCATCATCATCATCATTATCATCATCATCATGCCCGGAGGCGGTGTTGTACCGCCTCCGGGCATACCACACCGCCTCCGGGCATACAACACCGCCTCCGGGCATACTACACCGCCTCCGGGCATACCACACCGCCTCCGGGCATACAACACCGCCTCCGGGCAAACTACACCGCCTCCGGGCATACCACACCGCCTCCGGGCATACAACACCGCCTCCGGGCATACTACACCGCCTCCGGGCATACCACACCGCCTCCGGGCATACAACACCGCCTCCGGGCATACAACACCGCCTCCGGGCATACCACACCGCCTCCGGGCATACAACACCGCCTCCGGGCATACAACACCGCCTCCGGGCATACCACACCGT
Source organism: Chirona hameri (assembly GCA_036785665.1). NCBI lineage: Eukaryota > Metazoa > Arthropoda > Thecostraca > Balanomorpha > Balanidae > Chirona > Chirona hameri. The sequence goes on along the minus strand of JAXIVJ010005333.1, from coordinate 74,324 downwards.
CTCACGTCATCATCAGCAACATCATCAGCAACATCATCAGCAACATCACCAGCAACATCATCAGCAACATCATCAGCAACATCATCAGCAACATCATCAGCAACATCATCAGCAACATCATCATCAACATCATCATCAACATCATCATCAACATCATCATCAACATCATCATCAACATCATCAGCAACATCATCAGCAACATCATCAGCAACATCATCAGCAACATCATCAGCAACATCATGAACAACATCATCATCAGCAACATCATCATCAGCAACATCATCATCAGCAACATCATCATCATCATCATCATCATCATCATCATCATCATCATCATCATCATCATCATCATCATCATCATCATCATCATCATCATCATCATCATCATCATCATCATCATCATCATCATCATCATTATCATCATCATGCCCGGAGGCGGTGTTGTACCGCCTCCGGGCATACCACACCGCCTCCGGGCATACAACACCGCCTCCGGGCATACTACACCGCCTCCGGGCATACCACACCGACTCCGGGCAAACAACACCGCCTCCGGGCATACTACACCGCCTCCGGGCATACCACACCGCCTCCGGGCATACAACACCGCCTCCGGGCATACTGCACCGCCTCCGGGCATACCACACCGCCTCCGGGCATACAACACCGCCTCCGGGCATACTAAACCGCCTCCGGGCATACCAGACCGCCTCAGGGCATACAACACCGCCTCCGGGCATACAACACCGCCTCCGGGCATATCACACCGCCTCCGGGCATACAACACCGCCTCCGGGCATACAACACCGCCTCCGGGCATACCACACCGCCTCCGGGCATACAACACCGCCTCCGGGCATACTACACCGCCTCCGGGCATACCACACCGCCTCCGGGCATACAACACCGCCTCCGGGCATACAACACCGCCTCCGGGCATACTGCACCGCCTCCGGGCATACCACACCGTCTCACGTCATCATCAGCAACATCATCAGCAACATCATCAGCAACATCACCAGCAACATCATCAGCAACATCATCAGCAACATCATCAGCAACATCATCAGCAACATCATCAGCAACATCATCATCAACATCATCATCAACATCATCATCAACATCATCATCAACATCATCAGCAACATCATCAGCAACATCATCAGCAACATCATCAGCAACATCATCAGCAACATCATCAACAACATCATCATCAGCAACATCATCATCAGCAACATCATCATCAGCAACATCATCATCATCATCATCATCATCATCATCATCATCATCATCATCATCATCATCATCATCATCATCATCATCATCATCATCATCATCATCATTATCATCATCATGCCCGGAGGCGGTGTTGTACCGCCTCCGGGCATACCACACCACCTCCGGGCATACAACACCGCCTCCGGGCATACTACACCGCCTCCGGGCATACCACACCGCCTCCGGGCAAACAACACCGCCTCCAGGCATACTACACCGCCTCCGGGCATACCACACCGCCTCCGGGCATACAACACCGCCTCCGGGCATACTGCACCGCCTCCGGGCATACCACACCGCCTCCGGGCATACAACACCGCCTCCGGGCATACTAAACCGCCTCCGGGCATACCAGACCGCCTCAGGGCATACAACACCGCCTCCGGGCATACAACACCGCCTCCGGGCATATCACACCGCCTCCGGGCATACAACACCGCCTCCGGGCATACAACACCGCCTCCGGGCATACCACACCGCCTCCGGGCATACAACACCGCCTCCGGGCATACAACACCGCCTCCGGGCATACCACACCGTCTCACGTCATCATCAGCAACATCATCAGCAACATCATCAGCAACATCACCAGCAACATCATCAGCAACATCATCAGCAACATCATCAGCAACATCATCAGCAACATCATCAGCAACATCATCATCAACATCATCATCAACATCATCATCAACATCATCATCAACATCATCATCAACATCAACATCATCATGAACATCATCATCAACAACATCATCAACATCATCATCAACATCATCATCAACATCATCATCAACATCATCATCAACATCATCATCAACATCATCATCAACATCATCATCAACATCATCATCAACATCATCATCTTCATCATCATCATCATCATCATCATCATCATCATCATCATCATCATCATCATCATCATCATCATCATCATCATCATCATCATCATCATCATCATCATCATCATCATCATCATCATCATCATCATCATCATCATCATCATCATCATCATCATCATCATCATCATCATCATCATCATCATCATCATCATCATCATCATCATCATCATCATCATCATCATCATCATTATCATCATCATCATGCCCGGAGGCGGTGTTGTACCGCCTCCGGGCATACCACACCGCCTCCGGGCATACAACACCGCCTCCGGGCATACTACACCGCCTCCGGGCATACCACACCGCCTCCGGGCATACAACACCGCCTCCGGGCAAACTACACCGCCTCCGGGCATACCACACCGCCTCCGGGCATACAACACCGCCTCCGGGCATACTACACCGCCTCCGGGCATACCACACCGCCTCCGGGCATACAACACCGCCTCCGGGCATACAACACCGCCTCCGGGCATACCACACCGCCTCCGGGCATACAACACCGCCTCCGGGCATACAACACCGCCTCCGGGCATACCACACCGTCTCACGTCATCATCAGCAACATCATCAGCAACATCATCAGCAACATCACCAGCAACATCATCAGCAACATCATCAGCAACATCATCAGCAACATCATCAGCAACATCATCAGCAACATCATCATCAACATCATCATCAACATCATCATCAACATCATCATCAACATCATCATCAACATCATCAGCAACATCATCAGCAACATCATCAGCAACATCATCAGCAACATCATCAGCAACATCATGAACAACATCATCATCAGCAACATCATCATCAGCAACATCATCATCAGCAACATCATCATCATCATCATCATCATCATCATCATCATCATCATCATCATCATCATCATCATCATCATCATCATCATCATCATCATCATCATCATCATCATCATCATCATCATCATCATCATCATCATCATTATCATCATCATGCCCGGAGGCGGTGTTGTACCACCTCCGGGCATACCACACCGCCTCCGGGCATACAACACCGCCTCCGGGCATACTACACCGCCTCCGGGCATACCACACCGACTCCGGGCAAACAACACCGCCTCCGGGCATACTACACCGCCTCCGGGCATACCACACCGCCTCCGGGCATACAACACCGCCTCCGGGCATACTGCACCGCCTCCGGGCATACCACACCGCCTCCGGGCATACAACACCGCCTCCGGGCATACTAAACCGCCTCCGGGCATACCAGACCGCCTCAGGGCATACAACACCGCCTCCGGGCATACAACACCGCCTCCGGGCATATCACACCGCCTCCGGGCATACAACACCGCCTCCGGGCATACAACACCGCCTCCGGGCATACCACACCGCCTCCGGGCATACAACACCGCCTCCGGGCATACAACACCGCCTCCGGGCATACCACACCGTCTCACGTCATCATCAGCAACATCATCAGCAACATCATCAGCAACATCACCAGCAACATCATCAGCAACATCATCAGCAACATCATCAGCAACATCATCAGCAACATCATCAGCAACATCATCATCAACATCATCATCAACATCATCATCAACATCATCATCAACATCATCATCAACATCAACATCATCATGAACATCATCATCAACATCATCATCAACATCATCATCAACATCATCATCAACATCATCATCAGCAACATCATCATCAACATCATCATCAACATCATCATCAACATCATCATCAACATCATCATCAACATCATCATCTTCATCATCATCATCATCATCATCATCATCATCATCATCATCATCATCATCATCATCATCATCATCATCATCATCATCATCATCATCATCATCATCATCATCATCATCATCATCATCATCATCATCATCATCATCATCATCATCATCATCATCATCATCATCATCATCATCATCATCATCATCATCATCATCATCATTATCATCATCATGCCCGGAGGCGGTGTTGTACCGCCTCCGGGCATACCACACCGCCTCCGGGCATACAACACCGCCTCCGGGCATACTACACCGCCTCCGGGCATACCACACCGCCTCCGGGCATACAACACCGCCTCCGGGCATACTACACCGCCTCCGGGCATACCACACCGCCTCCGGG
>JAXIVJ010005333.1:52500-62500 GCA_036785665.1 Chirona hameri | reverse complement strand
CACACCGCCTCCGGGCATACAACACCGCCTCCGGGCATACAACACCGCCTCCGGGCATACCACACCGCCTCCGGGCATACAACACCGCCTCCGGGCATACAACACCGCCTCCGGGCATACCACACCGTCTCACGTCATCATCAGCAACATCATCAGCAACATCATCAGCAACATCACCAGCAACATCATCAGCAACATAATCAGCAACATCATCAGCAACATCATCAGCAACATCATCAGCAACATCATCATCAACATCATCATCAACATCATCATCAACATCATCATCAACATCATCAGCAACATCATCAGCAACATCATCAGCAACATCATCAGCAACATCATCAACAACATCATCATCAGCAACATCATCATCAGCAACATCATCATCAGCAACATCATCATCATCATCATCATCATCATCATCATCATCATCATCATCATCATCATCATCATCATCATCATCATCATCATCATCATCATCATCATCATCATCATCATCATCATCATCATCATCATCATCATCATCATCATCATCATCATCATCATCATTATCATCATCATGCCCGGAGGCGGTGTTGTACCGCCTCCGGGCATACCACACCGCCTCCGGGCATACAACACCGCCTCCGGGCACACTACACCGCTTCCGGGCATACCACACCGCCTCCGGGCATACAACACCGCCTCCGGGCATACTACACCGCCTCCGGGCATACCACACCGCCTCCGGGCATACAACAACGCCTCCGGGCATACTGCACCGCCTCCGGGCATACCACACCGCCTCCGGGCATACAACACCGCCTCCGGGCATACTACACCGCCTCCGGGCATACCAGACCGCCTCAGGGCATACAACACCGCCTCCGGGCATACAACACCGCCTCCGGGCATACCACACCGCCTCCGGGCATACAACACCGCCTCCGGGCATACAACACCGCCTCCGGGCATACCACACCGCCTCCGGGCATACAACACCGCCTCCGGGCATACAACACCGCCTCCGGGCATACCACACCGTCTCACGTCATCATCAGCAACATCATCAGCAACATCATCAGCAACATCACCAGCAACATCATCAGGAACATCATCAGCAACATCATCAGCAACATCATCAGCAACATCATCAGCAACATCATCATCAACATCATCATCAACATCATCATCAACATCATCATCAACATCATCATCAACATCATCAGCAACATCATCAGCAACATCATCAGCAACATCATCAGCAACATCATCAACAACATCATCATCAGCAACATCATCATCAGCAACATCATCATCAGCAACATCATCATCATCATCATCATCATCATCATCATCATCATCATCATCATCATCATCATCATCATCATCATCATCATCATCATCATCATCATCATCATCATCATCATCATCATCATCATCATCATCATCATCATCATCATCATCATCATCATCATCATCATCATCATCATTATCATCATCATGCCCGGAGGCGGTGTTGTACCGCCTCCGGGCATACCACACCGCCTCCGGGCATACAACACCGCCTCCGGGCATACTACACCGCCTCCGGGCATACCACACCGCCTCCGGGCATACAACACCGCCTCTGGGCATACTACACCGCCTCCGGGCATACCACACCGCCTCGGGGCATACAACACCGCCTCCGGGCATACTGCACCGCCTCCGGGCATACCACACCGCCTCCGGGAATACAACACCGCCTCCGGGCATACTACACCGCCTCCGGGCATACCAGACCGCCTCAGGGCATACAACACCGCCTCCGGGCATACCACACCGTCTCACATCATCATCAGCAACATCATCAGCAACATCATCAGCAACATCACCAGCAACATCATCAGCAACATCATCAGCAACATCATCAGCAACATCATCAGCAACATCATCAGCAACATCATCATCAACATCATCATCAACATCATCATCAACATCATCATCAACATCATCATCAACATCAACATCATCATGAACATCATCATCAACATCATCATCAACATCATCATCAACATCATCATCAACATCATCATCAACATCATCATCAACATCATCATCAACATCATCATCAACATCATCATCAACATCATCAGCAACATAATCAGCAACATCATCATCAACATCATGAGCAACATCATCAACAACATCATCATCAGCAACATCATCATCAGCAACATCATCATCAGCAACATCATCATCATCATCATCATCATCATCATCTTCATCATCATCATCATCATCATCATCATCATCATCATCATCATCATCATCATCATCATCATCATCATCATCATCATCATCATCATCATCATCATCATCATCATCATCATCATCATCATCATCATCATCATCATCATCATCATCATCATCATCATCATCATTATCATCATCATGCCCGGAGGCGGTGTTGTACCGCCTCCGGGCATACCACACCGCCTCCGGGCATACAACACCGCCTCCGGGCATACTACACCGCCTCCGGGCATACCACACCGCCTCCGGGCATACAACACCGCCTCTGGGCATACTACACCGCCTCCGGGCATACCACACCGCCTCGGGGCATACAACACCGCCTCCGGGCATACTGCACCGCCTCCGGGCATACCACACCGCCTCCGGGCATACAACACCGCCTCCGGGCATACTACACCGCCTCCGGGCATACCACACCGTCTCACATCATCATCAGCAACATCATCAGCAACATCATCAGCAACATCACCAGCAACATCATCAGCAACATCATCAGCAACATCATCAGCAACATCATCAGCAACATCATCAGCAACATCATCATCAACATCATCATCAACATCATCATCAACATCATCATCAACATCATCATCAACATCAACATCATCATGAACATCATCATCAACATCATCATCAACATCATCATCAACATCATCATCAACATCATCATCAACATCATCATCAACATCATCATCAACATCATCATCAACATCATCATCAACATCATCAGCAACATAATCAGCAACATCATCATCAACATCATGAGCAACATCATCAACAACATCATCATCAGCAACATCATCATCAGCAACATCATCATCAGCAACATCATCATCATCATCATCATCATCATCATCTTCATCATCATCATCATCATCATCATCATCATCATCATCATCATCATCATCATCATCATCATCATCATCATCATCATCATCATCATCATCATCATCATCATCATCATCATCATCATCATCATCATCATCATCATCATCATCATCATCATCATCATCATCATCATCATCATCATCATCATCATCATCATCATCATCATCATCATCATCATCATCATCATCATCATCATCATCATCATTATCATCATCATCATGCCCGGAGGCGGTGTTGTACCGCCTCCGGGGATACCACACCGCCTCCGGGCATACAACACCGCCTCCGGGCATACTATACCGCCTCCGGGCATACCACACCGCCTCCGGGCATACAACACCGCCTCCGGGCAAACTACACCGCCTCCGGGCATACCACACCGCCTCCGGGCATACAACACCGCCTCCGGGCATACTACACCGCCTCCGGGCATACCACACCGCCTCCGGGCATACAACACCGCCTCCGGGCATACTACACCGCCTCCGGGCATACCACACCGCCTCCGGGCATACAACACCGCCTCCGGGCATACAACACCGCCTCCGGGCATACCACACCGCCTCCGGGCATACAACACCGCCTCCGGGCATACTACACCGCCTCCGGGCATACCACACCGCCTCCGGGCATACAACACCGCCTCCGGGCATACTGCACCGCTTCCGGGCATACCACACCGCCTCCGGGCATACAACACCGCCTCCGGGCATACTACACCGCCTCCGGGCATACCAGACCGCCTCAGGGCATACAACACCGCCTCCGGGCATACAACACCGCCTCCGGGCATACCACACCGCCTCCGGGCATACAACACCGCCTCCGGGCATACAACACCGCCTCCGGGCATACCACACCGCCTCCGGGCATACAACACCGCCTCCGGGCATACAACACCGCCTCCGGGCATACCACACCGTCTCACGTCATCATCAGCAACATCATCAGCAACATCATCAGCAACATCACCAGCAACATCATCAGCAACATCATCAGCAACGTCATCAGCAACATCATCAGCAACATCATCAGCAACATCATCATCAACATCATCATCAACATCATCAACATCATCATCAACATCATCATCAACATCATCAGCAACATCATCAGCAACATCATCAGCAACATCATCAGCAACATCATCAACAACATCATCATCAGCAACATCATCATCAGCAACATCATCATCAGCAACATCATCATCATCATCATCATCATCATCATCATCATCATCATCATCATCATCATCATCATCATCATCATCATCATCATCATCATCATCATCATCATCATTATCATCATCATCATGCCCGGAGGCGGTGTTGTACCGCCTCCGGGCATACCACACCGCCTCCGGGCATACAACACCGCCTCCGGGCATACTACACCGCCTCCGGGCATACCACACCGCCTCCGGGCATACAACACCGCCTCCGGGCAAACTACACCGCCTCCGGGCATACCACACCGCCTCCGGGCATACAACACCGCCTCCGGGCATACTACACCGCCTCCGGGCATACCACACCGCCTCCGGGCATACAACACCGCCTCCGGGCATACTACACCGCCTCCGGGCATACCACACCGCCTCCGGGCATACAACACCGCCTCCGGGCATACAACACCGCCTCCGGGCATACCACACCGCCTCCGGGCATACAACACCGCCTCCGGGCATACAACACCGCCTCCGGGCATACCACACCGTCTCACGTCATCATCAGCAACATCATCAGCAACATCATCAGCAACATCACCAGCAACATCATCAGCAACATAATCAGCAACATCATCAGCAACATCATCAGCAACATCATCAGCAACATCATCATCAACATCATCATCAACATCATCATCAACATCATCATCAACATCATCAGCAACATCATCAGCAACATCATCAGCAACATCATCAGCAACAACAACATCATCATCAGCAACATCATCATCAGCAACATCATCATCAGCAACATCATCATCATCATCATCATCATCATCATCATCATCATCATCATCATCATCATCATCATCATCATCATCATCATCATCATCATCATCATCATCATCATCATCATCATCATCATCATCATCATCATCATCATCATCATCATCATCATCATCATCATCATCATCATCATCATCATCATCATTATCATCATCATGCCCGGAGGCGGTGTTGTACCGCCTCCGGGCATACCACACCGCCTCCGGGCATACAACACCGCCTCCGGGCACACTACACCGCTTCCGGGCATACCACACCGCCTCCGGGCATACAACACCGCCTCCGGGCATACTACACCGCCTCCGGGCATACCACACCGCCTCCGGGCATACAACAACGCCTCCGGGCATACTGCACCGCCTCCGGGCATACCACACCGCCTCCGGGCATACAACACCGCCTCCGGGCATACTACACCGCCTCCGGGCATACCAGACCGCCTCAGGGCATACAACACCGCCTCCGGGCATACAACACCGCCTCCGGGCATACCACACCGCCTCCGGGCATACAACACCGCCTCCGGGCATACAACACCGCCTCCGGGCATACCACACCGCCTCCGGGCATACAACACCGCCTCCGGGCATACAACACCGCCTCCGGGCATACCACACCGTCTCACGTCATCATCAGCAACATCATCAGCAACATCATCAGCAACATCACCAGCAACATCATCAGCAACATCATCAGCAACATCATCAGCAACATCATCAGCAACATCATCAGCAACATCATCATCAACATCATCATCAACATCATCATCAACATCATCATCAACATCATCATCAACATCATCAGCAACATCATCAGCAACATCATCAGCAACATCATCAGCAACATCATCAACAACATCATCATCAGCAACATCATCATCAGCAACATCATCATCAGCAACATCATCATCATCATCATCATCATCATCATCATCATCATCATCATCATCATCATCATCATCATCATCATCATCATCATCATCATCATCATCATCATCATCATCATCATCATCATCATCATCATCATCATCATCATCATCATCATCATCATCATCATCATCATTATCATCATCATGCCCGGAGGCGGTGTTGTACCGCCTCCGGGCATACCACACCGCCTCCGGGCATACAACACCGCCTCCGGGCATACTACACCGCCTCCGGGAATACCACACCGCCTCCGGGCATACAACACCGCCTCTGGGCATACTACACCGCCTCCGGGCATACCACACCGCCTCGGGGCATACAACACCGCCTCCGGGCATACTGCACCGCCTCCGGGCATACCACACCGCCTCCGGGAATACAACACCGCCTCCGGGCATACTACACCGCCTCCGGGCATACCAGACCGCCTCAGGGCATACAACACCGCCTCCGGGCATACCACACCGTCTCACATCATCATCAGCAACATCATCAGCAACATCATCAGCAACATCACCAGCAACATCATCAGCAACATCATCAGCAACATCATCAGCAACATCATCAGCAACATCATCAGCAACATCATCATCAACATCATCATCAACATCATCATCAACATCATCATCAACATCATCATCAACATCAACATCATCATGAACATCATCATCAACATCATCATCAACATCATCATCAACATCATCATCAACATCATCATCAACATCATCATCAACATCATCATCAACATCATCATCAACATCATCATCAACATCATCAGCAACATAATCAGCAACATCATCATCAACATCATGAGCAACATCATCAACAACATCATCATCAGCAACATCATCATCAGCAACATCATCATCAGCAACATCATCATCATCATCATCATCATCATCATCTTCATCATCATCATCATCATCATCATCATCATCATCATCATCATCATCATCATCATCATCATCATCATCATCATCATCATCATCATCATCATCATCATCATCATCATCATCATCATCATCATCATCATCATCATCATCATCATCATCATCATCATCATCATCATCATCATCATCATCATCATTATCATCATCATCATGCCCGGAGGCGGTGTTGTACCGCCTCCGGGCATACCACACCGCCTCCGGGCATACAACACCGCCTCCGGGCATACTACACCGCCTCCGGGCATACCACACCGCCTCCGGGCATACAACACCGCCTCCAGGCAAACTACACCGCCTCCGGGCATACCACACCGCCTCCGGGCATACAACACCGCCTCCGGGCATACTACACCGCCTCCGGGCATACCACACCGCCTCCGGGCATACAACACCGCCTCCGGGCATACTACACCGCCTCCGGGCATACCACACCGCCTCCGGGCATACAACACCGCCTCCGGGCATACAACACCGCCTCCGGGCATACCACACCGCCTCCGGGCATACAACACCGCCTCCGGGCATACAACACCGCCTCCGGGCATACCACACCGTCTCACGTCATCATCAGCAACATCATCAGCAACATCATCATCATCATCATCATCATCATCATCATCATCATCATCATCATCATCATCATCATCATCATCATCATCATCATCATCATCATCATCATCATCATCATCATCATCATCATCATCATCATCATCATCATCATCATCATCATCATCATCATCATCATCATTATCATCATCATGCCTGGAGGCGGTGTTGTACCGCCTCCGGGCATACCACACCGCCTCCGACCACACCGCCTCCGGGCATACAACACCGCCTCCGGGCATACTACACCGCCTCCGGGCATACCACACCGCCTCCGGGCATACAACACCGCCTCCGGGCATACTACACCGCCTCCGGGCATACCACACCGCCTCCGGGCATACAACACCGCCTCCGGGCATACAACACCGGTTCCGGGCATACCACACCGTCTCACGTCATCATCAGCAACATCATCAGCAACATCATCAGCAATATCACCAGCAACATCATCAGCAACATCATCAGCAACATCATCAGCAACATCATCAGCAACATCATCAGCAACATCATCATCAACATCATCATCAACATCATCATCAACATCATCATCAACATCATCATCAACATCATCAGCAACATCATCAGCAACATCATCAGCAACATCATCAGCAACATCATCAACAACATCATCATCAGCAACATCATCATCAGCAACATCATCATCAGCAACATCATCATCATCATCATCATCATCATCATCATCATCATCATCATCATCATCATCATCATAATCATCATCATCATCATCATCATCATCATCATCATCATCATCATCATCATCATCATCATCATCATCATCATCATCATCATCATCATCATCATCATCATCATCATCATCATCATCATCATCATCATCATCATCATCATCATCATCATCATCATCATCATCATCATCATCATCATCATCATCATCATCATCATCATCATCATCATCATCATCATCATCATCATCATCATCATCATCATCATCATCATCATCATCATCATCATCATCATCATCATCATCATCATCATCATCATTATCATCATCATGCCCGGAGGCGGTGTTGTACCGCCTCCGGGCATACCACACCGCCTCCGGGCATACAACACCGCCTCCGGGCATACTACACCGCCTCCGGGCATACCACACCGCCTCCGGGCATACAACACCGCCTCCGGGCATACTACACCGCCTCCGGGCATACCACACCGCCTCCGGGCATACAACACCGCCTCCGGGCATACAACACCGCCTCCGGGCATACCACACCGCCTCCGGGCATACAACACCGCCTCCGGGCATACAACACCGCAAACGGGCATACCACACCGTCTCACGTCATCATCAGCAACATCATCAGCAACATCATCAGCAACATCATCAGCAACATCACCAGCAACATCATCAGCAACATCATCAGCAACATCATCAGCAACATCATCATCAACATCATCATCAACATCATCATTAACATCATCATCAACATCAACATCATCATCAACATCATCATCAACATCATCATCAACATCATCATCAACATCATCATCAACATCATCATCAACATCATCATCAACATCATCATCAACATCATCAGCAACATCATCAGCAACATCATCAGCAATATTATCAGCAACATCATCAACAACATCATCATCAGCAACATCATCATCAGCAACATCATCATCAGCAACATCATCATCATCATCATCATCATCATCATCATCATCATCATCATCATCATCATCATCATCATCATCATCATCATCATCATCATTATCATCATCATGCCCGGAGGCGGTGCTGTACCGCCTACGGGCATACCACACCGCCTCCGGGCATACAACACCGCCTCCGGGCATACTACACCGCCTCCGGGCATACCACACCGCCTCCGGGCATACAACACCGCCTCCGGGCATACTACACCGCCTCCGGGCATACCACACCGCCTCCGGGCATACAACACCGCCTCCGGGCATACTGCACCGCCTCCGGGCATACCACACCGCCTCCGGGCATACAACACCGCCTCCGGGCATACTACACCGCCTCCGGGCATACCAGACCGCCTCAGGGCATACAACACCGCCTCCGGGCATACAACACCGCCTCCGGGCATACCACACCGCCTCCGGGCATACAACACCGCCTCCGGGCATACAACACCGCCTCCGGGCATACCACACCGCCTCCGGGCATACAACACCGCCTCCGGGCATACAACACCGCCTCCGGGCATACCACACCGTCTCACGTCATCATCAGCAACATCATCAGCAACATCATCATCAACATCACCAGCAACATCATCAGCAACATCATCAGCAACATCATCAGCAACATC
>JAXIVJ010005333.1:47500-50000 GCA_036785665.1 Chirona hameri | reverse complement strand
GCAACATCATCAGCAACATCATCAGCAACATCATCATCAACATCATCATCAACATCATCATCAACATCATCATCAACATCATCATCAACATCATCATCAACATCTTCAGCAACATCATCAGCAACATCATCATCAACATCATCAACAACATCATCATCAACATCATCATCAGCAACATCATCATCCGCAACATCATCATCAGCAACATCCTCATCAGCAACATCATCATCAGCAACATCATCCTCAGCAACATCATCATCAGCAACATCATCATCAGCAACATCATCATCATCATCATCATCATCATCATCATCATCATCATCATCATCATCATCATCATCATCATCATCATCATCATCATCATCATCATCATCATCATCATCATCATCATCATCATGCCCGGAGGCGGTGTTGTACCGCATCCGGGCATACCACACCGCCTCCGGGCATACAACACCGCCTCCGGGCATTCTACACCGCCTCCGGGCATACCACACCGCCTCCGGGCATACAACACCGCCTCCGGGCATACTACACCGCCTCCGGGCATACCACACCGCCTCCGGGCATACAACACCGCCTCCGGGCATACTACACCGCCTCCGGGCATACCACACCGCCTCCGGGCATACAACACCGCCTCCGGGCATACTACACCGCCTCCGGGCATACCACACCGCCTCCGGGCATACAACACCGCCTCCGGGCATACAACACCGCCTCCGGGCATACCACACCGCCTCCGGGCATACAACACCGCCTCCGGGCATACAACACCGCCTTCGGGCATACCACACCGTCTCACGTCATCATCATCAACATCATCAGCAACATCATCAGCAACATCATCAGCAACATCACCAGCAACATCATCATCAACATCATCAGCAACATCATCAGCAACATCATCAGCAACATCATCATCAACATCATCATCAAAAGCAACATCATCATCAGCAACATCATCATCAGCAACATCATCATCATCATCATCATCATCATCATCATCATCATCATCATCATCATCATCATCATCATCATCATCATCATCATCATCATCATCATCATCATCATCATCATCATCATCATCATCATCATCATCATCATCATCATCATCATCATCATCATCATCATCATCATCATCATCATCATCATCATCATCATCATCATCATCATCATCATCATCATCATCATCATCATCATCATCATCATCATCATCATTATCATCATCATGCCCGGAGGCGGTGTTGTACCGCCTCTGGGCATACCACACCGCCTCCGGGCATACAACACCGCCTCCGGGCATACTACACCGCCTCCGGGCATACCACACCGCCTCCGGGCATACAACACCGCCTCCGGGCATACTACACCGCCTCCGGGCATACTACACCGCCTCCGGGCATACAACACCGCCTCCGGGCATACAACACCGCCTCCGGGCATACCACACCGCCTCAGGGCATACAACACCGCCTCCGGGCATACAACACCGCAAACGGGTATACCACACCGTCTCACGTCATCATCAGCAACATCATCAGCAACATCATCAGCAACATCATCAGCAACATCACCAGCAACATCATCAGCAACATCATCAGCAACATCATCAGCAACATCATCATCTACATCATCATCAACATAATCATTAACATCATCATCAACATCAACATCATCATCAACATCATCATCAACATCATCATCAACATCATCATCAACATCATCATCAACATCATCATCAACATCATCATCAACATCATCATCAACATCATCAGCAACATCATCAGCAACATCATCAGCAACATCATCAGCAACATCATCAACAACATCATCATCAGCAACATCATCATCAGCAACATCATCATCAGCAACATCATCATCATCATCATCATCATCATCATCATCATCATCATCATCATCATCATCATCATCATCATCATCATCATCATCATCATCATCATCATCATCATCATCATCATCATCATCATCATCATCATCATCATCATCATCATCATCATCATCATCATCATCATCATCATCATCATCATCATCATCATCATCATCATTATCATCATCATGCCCGGAGGCGGTGTTGTACCGCCTCCGGGCATACCACACCGCCTCCGGGCATACAACACCGCCTCCGGGCATACTACACCGCCTCCGGGCATACCACACCGCCTCCGGGCATACAACACCGCCTCCGGGCATACTATACCGCCTCCGGGCATACCACACCGCCTCCGGGCATACAACACCGCCTGCGGGCATACTGCACCGCCTCCGGGCATACCACACCGCCTCCGGGCATACAACACCGCCTCCGGGCATACTACACCGCCTCCGGGCATACCAGACCGCCTCAGGGCATACAACACCGCCTCCGGGCATACAACACCGCCTCCGGGCATACCACACCACCTCCGGGCATACAACACCGCCTCCGGGCATACAACACCGCCTCCGGGCATACCACACCGCCTCCGGGCATACAACA
>JAXIVJ010005333.1:30000-35000 GCA_036785665.1 Chirona hameri | reverse complement strand
ATCACCAGCAACATCATCAGCAACATCATCAGCAACGTCATCAGCAACATCATCAGCAACATCATCAGCAACATCATCATCAACATCATCATCAACATCATCATCAACATCATCATCAACATCATCATCAACATCATCAGCAACATCATCAGCAACATCATCAGCAACATCATCAGCAACATCATCAACAACATCATCATCAGCAACATCATCATCAGCAACATCATCATCAGCAACATCATCATCATCATCATCATCATCATCATCATCATCATCATCATCATCATCATCATCATCATCATCATCATCATCATCATCATCATCATAATCATCATCATCATCATCATCATCATCATCATCATCATCATCATCATCATCATCATTATCATCATCATCATGCCCGGAGGCGGTGTTGTACCGCCTCCGGGCATACCACACCGCCTCCGGGCATACAACACCGCCTCCGGGCATACTACACCGCCTCCGGGCATACCACACCGCCTCCGGGCATACAACACCGCCTCCGGGCAAACTACACCGCCTCCGGGCATACCACACCGCCTCCGGGCATACAACACCGCCTCCGGGCATACTACACCGCCTCCGGGCATACCACACCGCCTCCGGGCATACAACACCGCCTCCGGGCATACTACACCGCCTCCGGGCATACCACACCGCCTCCGGGCATACAACACCGCCTCCGGGCATACAACACCGCCTCCGGACATACCACACCGCCTCCGGGCATACAACACCGCCTCCGGGCATACAACACCGCCTCCGGGCATACCACACCGTCTCACGTCATCATCAGCAACATCATCAGCAACATCATCAGCAACATCATCAGCAACATCATCATCAACATCATCATCAACATCATCATCAACATCATCATCAACATCATCATCAACATCATCATCAACATCTTCAGCAACATCATCAGCAACATCATCATCAACATCATCAACAACATCATCATCAACATCATCATCAGCAACATCATCATCCGCAACATCATCATCAGCAACATCCTCATCAGCAACATCATCATCAGCAACATCATCCTCAGCAACATCATCATCAGCAACATTATCATCAGCAACATCATCATCATCATCATCATCATCATCATCATCATCATCATCATCATCATCATCATCATCATCATCATCATCATCATCATCATCATCATCATCATCATCATCATCATCATCATCATGCCCGGAGGCGGTGTTGTACCGCATCCGGGCATACCACACCGCCTCCGGGCATACAACACCGCCTCCGGGCATACTACACCGCCTCCGGGCATACCACACCGCCTCCGGGCATACAACACCGCCTCCGGGCATACTACACCGCCTCCGGGCATACCACACCGCCTCCGGGCATACAACACCGCCTCCGGGCATACTACACCGCCTCCGGGCATACCACACCGCCTCCGGGCATACAACACCGCCTCCGGGCATACTACACCGCCTCCGGGCATACCACACCGCCTCCGGGAATACAACACCGCCTCCGGGCATACAACACCGCCTCCGGGCATACCACACCGCCTCCGGGCATACAACACCGCCTCCGGGCATACAACACCGCCTTCGGGCATACCACACCGTCTCACGTCATCATCATCAACATCATCAGCAACATCATCAGCAACATCATCAGCAACATCACCAGCAACATCATCATCAACATCATCAGCAACATCATCAGCAACATCATCAGCAACATCATCATCAACATCATCATCAAAAGCAACATCATCATCAGCAACATCATCATCAGCAACATCATCATCATCATCATCATCATCATCATCATCATCATCATCATCATCATCATCATCATCATCATCATCATCATCATCATCATCATCATCATCATCATCATCATCATCATCATCATCATCATCATCATCATCATCATCATCATCATCATCATCATCATCATCATCATCATCATCATCATCATCATCATCATCATCATCATCATCATCATCATCATCATCATCATTATCATCATCATGCCCGGAGGCGGTGTTGTACCGCCTCTGGGCATACCACACCGCCTCCGGGCATACAACACCGCCTCCGGGCATACTACACCGCCTCCGGGCATACCACACCGCCTCCGGGCATACAACACCGCCTCCGGGCATACTACACCGCCTCCGGGCATACTACACCGCCTCCGGGCATACAACACCGCCTCCGGGCATACAACACCGCCTCCGGGCATACCACACCGCCTCAGGGCATACAACACCGCCTCCGGGCATACAACACCGCAAACGGGTAAACCACACCGTCTCACGTCATCATCAGCAACATCATCAGCAACATCATCAGCAACATCATCAGCAACATCACCAGCAACATCATCAGCAACATCATCAGCAACATCATCAGCAACATCATCATCAACATCATCATCAACATCATCATTAACATCATCATCAACATCAACATCATCATCAACATCATCATCAACATCATCATCAACATCATCATCAACATCATCATCAACATCATCATCAACATCATCATCAACATCATCATCAACATCATCAGCAACATCATCAGCAACATCATCAGCAACATCATCAGCAACATCATCAACAACATCATCATCAGCAACATCATCATCAGCAACATCATCATCAGCAACATCATCATCATCATCATCATCATCATCATCATCATCATCATCATCATCATCATCATCATCATCATCATCATCATCATCATCATCATCATCATCATCATCATCATCATCATCATCATCATCATCATCATCATCATCATCATCATCATCATCATCATCATCATCATCATCATCATCATCATCATCATCATCATTATCATCATCATGCCCGGAGGCGGTGTTGTACCGCCTCCGGGCATACCACACCGCCTCCGGGCATACAACACCGCCTCCGGGCATACTACACCGCCTCCGGGCATACCACACCGCCTCCGGGCATACAACACCGCCTCCGGGCATACTATACCGCCTCCGGGCATACCACACCGCCTCCGGGCATACAACACCGCCTGCGGGCATATTGCACCGCCTCCGGGCATACCACACCGCCTCCGGGCATACAACACCGCCTCCGGGCATACTACACCGCCTCCGGGCATACCAGACCGCCTCAGGGCATACAACACCGCCTCCGGGCATACAACACCGCCTCCGGGCATACCACACCACCTCCGGGCATACAACACCGCCTCCGGGCATACAACACCGCCTCCGGGCATACCACACCGCCTCCGGGCATACAACACCGCCTCCGGGCATACAACACCGCCTCCGGGCATACCACACCGTCTCACGTCATCATCAGCAACATCATCAGCAACATCATCAGCAACATCACCAGCAACATCATCAGCAACATCATCAGCAACGTCATCAGCAACATCATCAGCAACATCATCAGCAACATCATCATCAACATCATCATCAACATCATCAACATCATCATCAACATCATCATCAACATCATCAGCAACATCATCAGCAACATCATCAGCAACATCATCAGCAACATCATCAACAACATCATCATCAGCAACATCATCATCAGCAACATCATCATCAGCAACATCATCATCATCATCATCATCATCATCATCATCATCATCATCATCATCATCATCATTATCATCATCATCATCATCATCATCATCATCATCATCATCATCATCATCATCATCATCATCATCATCATCATCATCATCATCATCATCATCATCATCATCATCATTATCATCATCATCATGCCCGGAGGCGGTGTTGTACCGCCTCCGGGCATACCACACCGCCTCCGGGCATACAACACCGCCTCCGGGCATACTACACCGCCTCCGGGCATACCACACCGCCTCTGGGCATACAACACCGCCTCCGGGCAAACTACACCGCCTCCGGGCATACCACACCGCCTCCGGGCATACAACACCGCCTCCGGGCATACTACACCGCCTCCGGGCATACCACACCGCCTCCGGGCATACAACACCGCCTCCGGGCATACTACACCGCCTCCGGGCATACCACACCGCCTCCGGGCATACAACACCGCCTCCGGGCATACAACACCGCCTCCGGGCATACCACACCGCCTCCGGGCATACAACACCGCCTCCGGGCATACAACACCGCCTCCGGGCATACCACACCGTCTCACGTCATCATCAGCAACATCATCAGCAACATCATCAGCAACATCACCAGCAACATCATCAGCAACATCATCAGCAACATCATCAGCAACATCATCAGCAACATCATCAGCAACATCATCATCAACATCATCATCAACATCATCATCAACATCATCATCAACATCATCAGCAACATCATCAGCAACATCATCAGCAACATCATCAGCAACATCATCAACAACATCATCATCAGCAACATCATCATCAGCAACATCATCATCAGCAACATCATCATCATCATCATCATCATCATCATCATCATCATCATCATCATCATCATCATCATCATCATCATCATCATCATCATCATCATCATCATCATCATCATCATCATCATCATCATCATCATCATCATCATCATCATCATCATCATCATCATCATCATCATCATCATTATCATCATCATGCCCGGAGGCGGTGTTGTACCGCCTCCGGGCATACCACACCGCCTCCGGGCATACAACACCGCCTCCGGGCACACTACACCGCTTCCGGGCATACCACACCGCCTCCGGGCATACAACACCGCCTCCGGGCATACTACACCGCCTCCGGGCATACCACACCGCCTCCGGGCATACAACAACGCCTCCGGGCATACTGCACCGCCTCCGGGCATACCACACCGCCTCCGGGCATACAACACCGCCTCCGGGCATACTACACCGCCTCCGGGCATACCAGACCGCCTCAGGGCATACAACACCGCCTCCGGGCATACAACACCGCCTCCGGGCATACCACACCGCCTCC
>JAXIVJ010005333.1:17500-25000 GCA_036785665.1 Chirona hameri | reverse complement strand
TCATCATCAACATCATCATCAACATCATCATCAACATCATCATCAACATCATCATCAACATCATCATCAACATCATCAGCAACATCATCAGCAACATCATCAGCAACATCATCAGCAACATCATCAACAACATCATCATCAGCAACATCATCATCAGCAACATCATCATCAGCAACATCATCATCATCATCATCATCATCATCATCATCATCATCATCATCATCATCATCATCATCATCATCATCATCATCATCATCATCATCATCATCATCATCATCATCATCATCATCATCATCATCATCATCATCATCATCATCATCATCATCATCATCATCATCATCATCATCATCATCATCATCATCATCATCATTATCATCATCATGCCCGGAGGCGGTGTTGTACCGCCTCCGGGCATACCACACCGCCTCCGGGCATACAACACCGCCTCCGGGCATACTACACCGCCTCCGGGCATACCACACCGCCTCCGGGCATACAACACCGCCTCCGGGCATACTATACCGCCTCCGGGCATACCACACCGCCTCCGGGCATACAACACCGCCTGCGGGCATACTGCACCGCCTCCGGGCATACCACACCGCCTCCGGGCATACAACACCGCCTCCGGGCATACTACACCGCCTCCGGGCATACCAGACCGCCTCAGGGCATACAACACCGCCTCCGGGCATACAACACCGCCTCCGGGCATACCACACCACCTCCGGGCATACAACACCGCCTCCGGGCATACAACACCGCCTCCGGGCATACCACACCGCCTCCGGGCATACAACACCGCCTCCGGGCATACAACACCGCCTCCGGGCATACCACACCGTCTCACGTCATCATCAGCAACATCATCAGCAACATCATCAGCAACATCACCAGCAACATCATCAGCAACATCATCAGCAACGTCATCAGCAACATCATCAGCAACATCATCAGCAACATCATCATCAACATCATCATCAACATCATCAACATCATCATCAACATCATCATCAACATCATCAGCAACATCATCAGCAACATCATCAGCAACATCATCAGCAACATCATCAACAACATCATCATCAGCAACATCATCATCAGCAACATCATCATCAGCAACATCATCATCATCATCATCATCATCATCATCATCATCATCATCATCATCATCATCATTATCATCATCATCATCATCATCATCATCATCATCATCATCATCATCATCATCATCATCATCATCATCATCATCATCATCATCATCATCATCATCATTATCATCATCATCATGCCCGGAGGCGGTGTTGTACCGCCTCCGGGCATACCACACCGCCTCCGGGCATACAACACCGCCTCCGGGCATACTACACCGCCTCCGGGCATACCACACCGCCTCTGGGCATACAACACCGCCTCCGGGCAAACTACACCGCCTCCGGGCATACCACACCGCCTCCGGGCATACAACACCGCCTCCGGGCATACTACACCGCCTCCGGGCATACCACACCGCCTCCGGGCATACAACACCGCCTCCGGGCATACTACACCGCCTCCGGGCATACCACACCGCCTCCGGGCATACAACACCGCCTCCGGGCATACAACACCGCCTCCGGGCATACCACACCGCCTCCGGGCATACAACACCGCCTCCGGGCATACAACACCGCCTCCGGGCATACCACACCGTCTCACGTCATCATCAGCAACATCATCAGCAACATCATCAGCAACATCACCAGCAACATCATCAGCAACATCATCAGCAACATCATCAGCAACATCATCAGCAACATCATCAGCAACATCATCATCAACATCATCATCAACATCATCATCAACATCATCATCAACATCATCAGCAACATCATCAGCAACATCATCAGCAACATCATCAGCAACATCATCAACAACATCATCATCAGCAACATCATCATCAGCAACATCATCATCAGCAACATCATCATCATCATCATCATCATCATCATCATCATCATCATCATCATCATCATCATCATCATCATCATCATCATCATCATCATCATCATCATCATCATCATCATCATCATCATCATCATCATCATCATCATCATCATCATCATCATCATCATCATCATCATCATCATCATCATCATCATCATCATCATCATTATCATCATCATGCCCGGAGGCGGTGTTGTACCGCCTCCGGGCATACCACACCGCCTCCGGGCATACAACACCGCCTCCGGGCACACTACACCGCTTCCGGGCATACCACACCGCCTCCGGGCATACAACACCGCCTCCGGGCATACTACACCGCCTCCGGGCATACCACACCGCCTCCGGGCATACAACAACGCCTCCGGGCATACTGCACCGCCTCCGGGCATACCACACCGCCTCCGGGCATACAACACCGCCTCCGGGCATACTACACCGCCTCCGGGCATACCAGACCGCCTCAGGGCATACAACACCGCCTCCGGGCATACAACACCGCCTCCGGGCATACCACACCGCCTCCGGGCATACAACACCGCCTCCGGGCATACAACACCGCCTCCGGGCATACCACACCGCCTCCGGGCATACAACACCGCCTCCGGGCATACAACTCCGGGCATACCACACCGTCTCACGTCATCATCAGCAACATCATCAGCAACATCATCAGCAACATCACCAGCAACATCATCAGCAACATCATCAGCAACATCATCAGCAACATCATCAGCAACATCATCAGCAACATCATCATCAACATCATCATCAACATCATCATCAACATCATCATCAACATCATCAGCAACATCATCAGCAACATCATCAGCAACATCATCAGCAACATCATCAACAACATCATCATCAGCAACATCATCATCAGCAACATCATCATCAGCAACATCATCATCATCATCATCATCATCATCATCATCATCATCATCATCATCATCATCATCATCATCATCATCATCATCATCATCATCATCATCATCATCATCATCATCATCATCATCATCATCATCATCATCATCATCATCATCATCATTATCATCATCATGCCCGGAGGCGGTGTTGTACCGCCTCCGGGCATACCACACCGCCTCCGGGCATACAACACCGCCTCCGGGCATACTACACCGCCTCCGGGCATACCACACCGCCTCCGGGCATACAACACCGCCTCTGGGCATACTACACCGCCTCCGGGCATACCACACCGCCTCGGGGCATACAACACCGCCTCCGGGCATACTGCACCGCCTCCGGGCATACCACACCGCCTCCGGGAATACAACACCGCCTCCGGGCATACTACACCGCCTCCGGGCATACCAGACCGCCTCAGGGCATACAACACCGCCTCCGGGCATACAACACCGCCTCCGGGCATACCACACCGCCTCCGGGCATACAACACCGCCTCCGGGCATATAACACCGCCTCCGGGCATACCACACCGCCTCCGGGCATACAACACCGCCTCCGGGCATACAGCACCGCCTCCGGGCATACCACACCGTCTCACATCATCATCAGCAACATCATCAGCAACATCATCAGCAACATCACCAGCAACATCATCAGCAACATCATCAGCAACATCATCAGCAACATCATCAGCAACATCATCAGCAACATCATCAGCAACATCATCATCAACATCATCATCAACATCATCATCAACATCATCATCAACATCAACATCATCATGAACATCATCATCAACATCATCATCAACATCATCATCAACATCATCATCAACATCATCATCAACATCATCATCAACATCATCATCAACATCATCATCAACATCATCAGCAACATCATCAGCAACATAATCAGCAACATCATCATCAACATCATGAGCAACATCATCAACAACATCATCATCAGCAACATCATCATCAGCAACATCATCATCAGCAACAACATCATCATCATCATCATCATCATCATCTTCATCTTCATCATCATCATCATCATCATCATCATCATCATCATCATCATCATCATCATCATCATCATCATCATCATCATCATCATCATCATCATCATCATCATCATCATCATCATCATCATCATCATCATCATCATCATCATCATCATCATCATCATCATCATCATCATCATTATCATCATCATCATGCCCGGAGGCGGTGTTGTACCGCCTCCGGGCATACCACACCGCCTCCGGGCATACAACACCGCCTCCGGGCATACTACACCGCCTCCGGGCATACCACACCGCCTCCGGGCATACAACACCGCCTCCGGGCAAACTACACCGCCTCGGGGCATACCACACCGCCTCCGGGCATACAACACCGCCTCCGGGCATACTACACCGCCTCCGGGCATACCACACCGCCTCCGGGCATACAACACCGCCTCCGGGCATACTACACCGCCTCCGGGCATACCACACCGCCTCCGGGCATACAACACCGCCTCCGGGCATACAACACCGCCTCCGGGCATACCACACCGCCTCCGGGCATACAACACCGCCTCCGGGCATACAACACCGCCTCCGGGCATACCACACCGTCTCACGTCATCATCA
Source organism: Chirona hameri (assembly GCA_036785665.1). NCBI lineage: Eukaryota > Metazoa > Arthropoda > Thecostraca > Balanomorpha > Balanidae > Chirona > Chirona hameri. Next base: position 20,445 of record JAXIVJ010005333.1, on the reverse strand, counting down.
GCAACATCATCAGCAACATCATCATCATCATCATCATCATCATCATCATCATCATCATCATCATCATCATCATCATCATCATCATCATCATCATCATCATCATCATCATCATCATCATCATCATCATTATCATCATCATCATGCCCGGAGGCGGTGTTGTACCGCCTCCGGGCATACCACACCGCCTCCGGGCATACAACACCGCCTCCGGGCATACTACACCGCCTCCGGGCATACCACACCGCCTCTGGGCATACAACACCGCCTCCGGGCAAACTACACCGCCTCCGGGCATACCACACCGCCTCCGGGCATACAACACCGCCTCCGGGCATACTACACCGCCTCCGGGCATACCACACCGCCTCCGGGCATACAACACCGCCTCCGGGCATACTACACCGCCTCCGGGCATACCACACCGCCTCCGGGCATACAACACCGCCTCCGGGCATACAACACCGCCTCCGGGCATACCACACCGCCTCCGGGCATACAACACCGCCTCCGGGCATACAACACCGCCTCCGGGCATACCACACCGTCTCACGTCATCATCAGCAACATCATCAGCAACATCATCAGCAACATCACCAGCAACATCATCAGCAACATCATCAGCAACATCATCAGCAACATCATCAGCAACATCATCAGCAACATCATCATCAACATCATCATCAACATCATCATCAACATCATCATCAACATCATCAGCAACATCATCAGCAACATCATCAGCAACATCATCAGCAACATCATCAACAACATCATCATCAGCAACATCATCATCAGCAACATCATCATCAGCAACATCATCATCATCATCATCATCATCATCATCATCATCATCATCATCATCATCATCATCATCATCATCATCATCATCATCATCATCATCATCATCATCATCATCATCATCATCATCATCATCATCATCATCATCATCATCATCATCATCATCATCATCATCATCATCATCATCATCATCATCATCATCATTATCATCATCATGCCCGGAGGCGGTGTTGTACCGCCTCCGGGCATACCACACCGCCTCCGGGCATACAACACCGCCTCCGGGCACACTACACCGCTTCCGGGCATACCACACCGCCTCCGGGCATACAACACCGCCTCCGGGCATACTACACCGCCTCCGGGCATACCACACCGCCTCCGGGCATACAACAACGCCTCCGGGCATACTGCACCGCCTCCGGGCATACCACACCGCCTCCGGGCATACAACACCGCCTCCGGGCATACTACACCGCCTCCGGGCATACCAGACCGCCTCAGGGCATACAACACCGCCTCCGGGCATACAACACCGCCTCCGGGCATACCACACCGCCTCCGGGCATACAACACCGCCTCCGGGCATACAACACCGCCTCCGGGCATACCACACCGCCTCCGGGCATACAACACCGCCTCCGGGCATACAACACCGCCTCCGGGCATACCACACCGTCTCACGTCATCATCAGCAACATCATCAGCAACATCATCAGCAACATCACCAGCAACATCATCAGCAACATCATCAGCAACATCATCAGCAACATCATCAGCAACATCATCAGCAACATCATCATCAACATCATCATCAACATCATCATCAACATCATCATCAACATCATCAGCAACATCATCAGCAACATCATCAGCAACATCATCAGCAACATCATCAACAACATCATCATCAGCAACATCATCATCAGCAACATCATCATCAGCAACATCATCATCATCATCATCATCATCATCATCATCATCATCATCATCATCATCATCATCATCATCATCATCATCATCATCATCATCATCATCATCATCATCATCATCATCATCATCATCATCATCATCATCATCATCATCATCATCATTATCATCATCATGCCCGGAGGCGGTGTTGTACCGCCTCCGGGCATACCACACCGCCTCCGGGCATACAACACCGCCTCCGGGCATACTACACCGCCTCCGGGCATACCACACCGCCTCCGGGCATACAACACCGCCTCTGGGCATACTACACCGCCTCCGGGCATACCACACCGCCTCGGGGCATACAACACCGCCTCCGGGCATACTGCACCGCCTCCGGGCATACCACACCGCCTCCGGGAATACAACACCGCCTCCGGGCATACTACACCGCCTCCGGGCATACCAGACCGCCTCAGGGCATACAACACCGCCTCCGGGCATACAACACCGCCTCCGGGCATACCACACCGCCTCCGGGCATACAACACCGCCTCCGGGCATATAACACCGCCTCCGGGCATACCACACCGCCTCCGGGCATACAACACCGCCTCCGGGCATACAGCACCGCCTCCGGGCATACCACACCGTCTCACATCATCATCAGCAACATCATCAGCAACATCATCAGCAACATCACCAGCAACATCATCAGCAACATCATCAGCAACATCATCAGCAACATCATCAGCAACATCATCAGCAACATCATCAGCAACATCATCATCAACATCATCATCAACATCATCATCAACATCATCATCAACATCAACATCATCATGAACATCATCATCAACATCATCATCAACATCATCATCAACATCATCATCAACATCATCATCAACATCATCATCAACATCATCATCAACATCATCATCAACATCATCAGCAACATCATCAGCAACATAATCAGCAACATCATCATCAACATCATGAGCAACATCATCAACAACATCATCATCAGCAACATCATCATCAGCAACATCATCATCAGCAACATCATCATCATCATCATCATCATCATCATCTTCATCATCATCATCATCATCATCATCATCATCATCATCATCATCATCATCATCATCATCATCATCATCATCATCATCATCATCATCATCATCATCATCATCATCATCATCATCATCATCATCATCATCATCATCATCATC
>JAXIVJ010005332.1:67500-74801 GCA_036785665.1 Chirona hameri | reverse complement strand
AAATTACAAAAAAAAAGAAAAAAAGAAAAACAAGCAAGAAAAAAACTAAGAAAAAAAAGCAATACTAAAAAGAAAAAAACTAAAACAAAAACAAAATAAAAAAATAACCAAAAAAAAAAAAAAAAAAAATAAAAATAGGACTAAAGAGAAAATAAAAAAGAATACCATAAAAAAAAAAAAAAAACTACAAAATCAATACGAAAAAGAACAAAAAAAAATAAAAAGAAAATATAAAATAATGAATAATATGTAACAAATAAAAAATTAAAAAAAGAAAGAATAAAGAAAACAAAAAAAAAAACACAGAACAAAAAAAAAATAAATAAATATATGTAACAAAAAAAACAAAAAACAAAATTAAAAAATCATAAAAGAAAGCTAAAGATAAAAAAATAAAAATAAGGAAAAAATACAAAAATAAAACAAAAGAAAAAAACCAAAAAAAAGAACAAAATACAAAAATGAAATAAAACAAAATAAAAAGAACCCAACAGAGAGATAAATGGGAATATACCTCATAGAAAAAAAACAGATTAAAAAAAATACAAAGAGAGCATTAAAACGAAGAAAGAAAACACCTAAAATGAAGAAAAATTACATAAGAACAAAGAAAGATGAATAAACAACTCAAAGATAAATACAACCAAAGTAAAAAATGATAAGAAAAAAAATAAAAAACAATAAGAGAAAAGATAAAATATAAAAGATAAAATAAAAACAGGCCAAAAAGAAAAGAATAGAAAAGAACCAATAAATAGTAAAAAGAAAGAATTCAACAATATCAACATAGAAAACAAAAGAAATAAAAAATGATAAAAAAATAACTTAATACATAAAAAGAAAATACAGATAAAAAAAATAACACTAATTAAAAAAATAAGATTGTACAATAAGACCAAAGATAATAAAAAACAAGAATATAGAAAAAACCAAAGATAAAATAAAAAAAAAAGAATAATTAAAAAATAAATATTATTATGCATAAAAAAAATAAAGAAGAATAAAATAAAAAAATAATAAAAAAGGATATATAATTAAGAATAAAAAAATAAAAATTACGAATAAAAGATAAAAATAAAATACTCAGATAAGAAATACAAAAAAGACATAAAAAAAGAAATATAATAAATAATAAAAAATAACTAAAAGAAACAATTAAAGACCAGCTAATAATCAAAACAAGAAAAAAAAAAAAAGAGAAAAGGAATAAACAAAAGAAAAAAGACAGTAAAAAAATACAAAAAGAAAAGAAAACAAAACCTAAAAAAGTAAAAATTAAAGAAAAAAATAGATAACAATAAAAATAGAAATTAAAAAGGCAAAATAATAAAGAAAACAGACAAAAATAAAGACTAATAAACCCTAAAAAAAAAAAGACAACCTAAACAAAAAAGCAATAAATGCATAAAAAAAGCTAGAATAAATAAGAAAAAAAAAACCTTACAAGAAGAAAAAATATAAAATCCAATATAAAAAAACAAAAATATAACACAAAATTAGAAACACAAAAAAAATATAAATAAAACGAGAGACGACAAACAGAAGCCCATACAAAGAAGAAAAATATAAAACCTAAAAAGAAAGAAACAGGAAGAGCAGAAAAGAATGAAAAACAAAAGAAAAAAGACTAAAAAACCTAAAATAGCATAGAGTCAAAAACAAACCAAAAAAGAAAAAAAACAAACCCAAGTTAAATTGAAATAAAACAACAAATCATAAAATATGAGAAAATAAAATAAAAAATAAAATAAAATAAAAAAAGAAAAAATAACTAAGAAAACCAAAAAATTAACCAGAAAAAAAAAAACAAAACCAATAAATTAGGAAAATACCCGATAAAAAGAAATAAATAACAATAACAATAAAAAAAGAAAACAAGAAAAAGAAAAAACTAAAAAAGATTAAATAACAGAATCAAAGAAAAAAACGAAAAAAGTCCAAAAAAAAAAAATTAGAAAAGTATAAACTAAGAAAAAATAAAACAAAAAGAAAACAAGCTGAAAAAAAAATAACAAAAAAAAATAAACTAATAATCAAGAATAAAGATAAGATATATAGTAAAAATTAAAAAATAACAGTAATAGCAAGAAACAAAAAAAAATAAACAAAAAAAAAAGATAAAAAAAAACGAAAATAAAAAGAAACAGAAAAAAAGAAAAAATAGAATAAAAAAAAATAAAACCAGTAAAAAGATAAAAAAAACAAATATATTAGAAATAAGATTCAACAAAAAAAACAAAAAATAGAAATAACAAAAGAACAAACAGAAAAAAAACTTAAAAGATATAAAGAAAATAAAAAATATAAAGAAAAAGAACAAAAAAAAAACAAATAAAGTAAGAAAAGAAAAAAAAACATAAAAAAAACAAGAAAAAAAAAGAACAAGAATACAAAAAATAAAGTAGAAAGAAAGATAAGACAGAAAAAAAAAATAGACAAGAAAAAGATAAACAAAAAAAATGAATAAAAAAATACAAAGACCAAAAAAAAACAAAGAATAAAAAGAACAAAGCAAAAAAAAGACAACACAGAAAAAATAAAAATAAAAAAAGAATACAGAAAAACAAAGTGATAAAACACAGAAAAAGGTTAAGAAATAAAAACGAAAAAAAAAAAAACATAATACATATAAGAACAAAAGTAAGAGAAAAAAAGTACAAGATGATAAATAGAAAAGAACACTAATAAAAGATAAAAACAAAGAAGAAAATAAAAACATTAAAAAAGACAAGACAAGAAAAAAACGATAAAAACGAATGAAAGGAAAAAAAAAAATAAAAAAAACAAAAAAGTAAAAAAAATATAAAAAAAAAATAAAAAAGAATAAAAAAATAAAAATAATAAAAATATAGAAAAAAAAAAATATAAAGAAAAAAAGAAACAAAATAAAAATAAAAAAAAAAAAAAAATAAATAAAAAAAAAGATAATAAAAAAAAAAAAAGAAAAAAAAAAAAACAAAAGAAGAAAAAAAAAAGTAAAAGAAAATAATAAAATAAATCAACAATAAACACTACAAGCATAATTATAAACAAAAACATAATAGTCATAGATATAAAAATAAAAAAGAAAAAAAAAAGCAAGTAGAGACAATAATAATATACAAAAAACAACCTAAACAAAAGAAAAATACACAAAAGACTAAGAAAAAAAAAAACAAAAGAGAAATAACCATAACTATAATAAAAGAAAAACATACAAAACAAGAAGAAAAAAAAAGAACAAAAAACAGAACTGAGAAAAAAGAGCTAAGAGAAAATAAAAAAAAAAAGAAACAAGAAAATAAAAAAAGAAATTAACAAAAAATACAAATAAAAAGCAAAAAACTAAGTAAAAAAAAAAAAAAGAGAAACAGAGAAATAAATATAAAAATAAAAATGAAAAAAATAGAAAAATAGAACAACAAGAACGAAAAAAAAACAAATAAAAATTTAAGAAACCCATAAAAAAAGAGAAGAAAAAATAATAAAAAAAAAAAACAAATAGAAAAAAAAAATAAAAGTAAAAAACAAAAAAAAAAAAAAAAAAATAAAACAGAAGAAAAATAACGAAAAAAAACAAAATAGAGAAATAAAAGAAATAATAAATAAAGATAAATACTGAAAAAAAAAATAGAAATAGTCATAAGAACAAAGAAAAGACAAAAAGAACCAATAAAAGAAATAACAAAAAAGACAAGATAAAAGTTAAATAGAGAAAAAGAAATAAAAACAACCATATAAAGAAATTAAAAAAACTAAAAAAAAAAGAAAAAGTAAAGCCAAACAAAATAAAAAAAAAGTAAACAAAATAAACAGACAAAAAAAAAATATAACAGACAAAAAAATAAAAAAATAAAAAGAGAAAAGAAGAAAGAACAAGAAAAAATAAACAATAAAAAGAAAAGAACATAACAAACAGATAACGAAGAAAAATAAAAAAAATAAGAAAAATAAAAACAAAGATATAAAAAAAAAAACAAAGAAAAAAAATAAAGAGAAAAAAAAATAAAAGTAAATTAACAAAAAACAAAAAAAGAAAAAAAAGAAAAGACAAAACCCAAAAAAAAAAAAGGAATAAGAAGAAAAAAAAAATAAACAAAAAGAAAAAAAAAAAAACATATAAAAACAAAAAAGACAATAAAAAATAAAAGACCAAAAACAAATAAATAGGAACAAGAAAAAAAAAAAAAAAAAGATAAAACAAAAAGTGAATAAGAAAAAAATAAAAAAAAAAAAAAAAATAATAAATAAGAAAACAAACAGTAAAACAAAAAAAAAAGAAAGATAGAATAACAGATTGAAAACAAAAAAAAAAAGAACAAAAGACCATAATGAAATGAAAAAAAGACATAAACCAAACAAAAAAAAGCCATAAAAAAAAAAAAATAAATTAAAAAAAAAAAAAACAAAAAAAAGAGGAGAAAAATAACAAAAATAAAAAAAAAAAAAAAAGAAATATATAAAAAAAAGAAAAGTAACAAGAGAAAAAAAAAAATAAAGAAATACAGGAAATCAAAAATAAAACTATAAGAAAAAAATAAAATCAATAATAAAGAAAAGATAAAAAAAGATAACAAGAAGAAAAAAAGAAAAAATGAAAAAAAAATAAAAAGAGAAGAATAAGAATAAAAGAAAAAAGAAAGGAAAAAAAATAAAAACTTAAAAAACAAAATAACAATTAAAAAAAAAAAAATCAATAAAAAAGATAACACAAAACCATAAAAATAAAATAAAAGTAGAAGAAACAAGTAAAGAGAAGAAAAAAAAATAAAAAAAAGAAAAACAAAAGAAAAAAATAAAAAAAAAATATAGAAGAAAAAAGAGACACACAAACAAAAGACTCAAAAAAGACAAGTAAAAATAGAAATTTAAAAAAAATAAACGATAAAGAAGAGAACATAAAAAAAACAGAATAATAAAACAAGAAAAGGAAAAAAGAAAGAAGAAATACAAAAAAATAAACTAAAATAATATACAAAAAATAAGAACAAAAAAAAGAAAAAAGAAAAAATAAACAAGGAAACAAAAAAAAAAAAGAAAAAGAATCAATAATAAAAAAAAAACAACCAAAAAATAAAAAATAGAGAAAAAAAAAGAAAGACATAAAATAACCAAAAAAAGAAGCATATAGAAGAAAAAGAGAAAAAAAATAAGAACCTAAAAAAAAAATAATAAAAAATATAGAAAAAACAAAAAAAAAAAGAAACAAGAAAAAAAGATAATAACAAAAAAATAAAAAGAAGAAGCAATTAAAAAAAAAAAAAAATAAAAAGAAAAATAAAAATAACAAAAAAAACAATATAAATGAAAAAGAAATAACAAAAACACAAAAAAAGAATTCAAATAAAAAAAATAGAAAAAGAATAGTATAAAAAATAATTAAAAAGAATAACAAAAAAAAATAGAAAAAAAAACAAAGAAAAGAAAAAACAGAAGAATAATAGGATAAGATAAGAAAAAAAAAAAGTAAAAAAAAAAAAAAGGAAAGAATAAGAACAGAAAAAAAACAAATACTACAAGAAAATAAAAAAGAAAGGATTAGAAGAAAGAAAATACAAAGACAAGAATAAAATACCAGAAAAAAAAAGACAAAAGAAAAAAAAGATAAATAAAAAAAGAGAAAAAAAGTAGACAGAACAAAAAGAAAATTAAGAAAATAATAAATACCAGACAAAAAAAAGAAAAATAAAAAAAGAAAGACAAGTAAAATAAAAGAAAAATAAAAAAAAAAGAGCAAATAAACTAAAAAAAAAAGGAAAAAAAAAACAAAATAAAGTTAGAAAATAAAGGAGAAAAAATAAAACCAAAAAACAAAACAAAAAACAATATAAAAAAAGCATAAAATAAAAAAAAACAAAAAAGAAAAACAATGAACAAAAAATAAACATAAAACACGAAGAAGCAATAAATAGTAAATTAGAAAAAAATAAGGACATAAAGCAAATTAAATAAAGAAATCAAATAAAAAAAAAAAAAGAAAAGAAGAGAAAAAAATAAACAAAAAAGTATAAAAAAGAAAAACAAAAGAAGAAAAAGAACAAAAAAACAAAAAAAGGAAACATATAAGAATAAAAGTAAAAACCAATATGAAAAATATAAGCAACAAATAAGAAAAAGAAAAAAAACAAAAAACAATAAAAAAATAGAATAATAAAAAAAGAACAAAAACAAAATAAACAAAAAAAAATAATAAAATAAAATATAAGAAAAAAACAATAAATAAAAAAAGCAATATAACTAAAAAAAAAAAAGGAAAACAAAAAAAAATACTACCTAAACAAATAAAGAAGATCCAAACAAAAAAAATAAAAAAAAATAAAAAACAATAAAACCAAAAAATAATAAAAAAAAATAAACACAACATAAAAAATAAAAGAAATAAAAAAAAAAAAAAAAAAATATAAAACAAAAAAAAGAATACAACAAAAAAACAAAACAAGAAAAAAAAGAAAAAAAAAAGAATAAAAAAAAAAAAAAAACTAATAAAAAAAAAACAAAAAAAAAATAAAAAACAAAAAAAAATAAATAAAGAAAAAAAAGAAAAAGACAAATAAAAAAGAACAAAAAAAAAAAATAAAAATAAAAACAAAAAAAGAAAATAAAAACGAGAAAAAAAAACAAATAAAAACAAAAATAAAAACAATACAAAAAAATAGACAAAAAATAATAGAAAAAAACAAAATAAAAAAACAAAGTGAAAAAATAAAAGAAAAAATAAAAGAAAATAAAACAAAAAAAAATCAAAAAAAAAAAAAAGAAAAAAACAAAAGAAAAAAGAAATAAAAGAATAAATATAATTACTATAAATACAAAAAAAAAAATAAAGAAACAAAAAAAAAAAAACTAAATAATAAGATAAAAAATAAAATCAACAAATAACAAAAAAAAAAAAAAAAAAGTAATAAAAAAACAAATAAAGAAAAATAAAAAAAACAAAAAATTAAAAAAAAAAAATAAAAAAAGAAAAAACAAACATAAGTTAAAAACAATAAAAGAACCAAAAATAAAAAAAAAAAAAAAAAAAACGAAAAAAAAAAAGTAATAAAAACTAAAAAATACAAAAAAAAAAAAAAACAATAAAATAAAAAAAATAATAAATAAAAAAAAAAAAAATATATCAAAAGAAAAAACAAAAAAAAATACAAAAAAAAAAAAAAAGATAAAAAATAAATAAAAAAAAAAAAAAACATAAAAAATAATAAACAAACAAAAAAAATAAAAATAAAAAAAAAAACAGATAAAAAAACCAAATAAAAAAAAAAAAATAAGAAAAAAAATAAATATAAACAATATATAAAAAAAAAAAAAGAAACAAAAAATAA
>JAXIVJ010005332.1:60000-62500 GCA_036785665.1 Chirona hameri | reverse complement strand
AAACAAAAACAAAAATAAAATAAAAAAAAATAAAAGAAGAAAAAAATAGAAAAAAAAATAAAAAAAAAAAAAAAAGAAAAAATACCAATAAAAAAACAATAAAAAAGAAAAAAAAAAAATAAAAACTAAAAAAAAAAAAAAAAGATATAAAAAAAAAAAATAGAAAAAAGAATAAAAAAAAAAACTAAAAAAGAATAAAAATAAAAAAAAAATAAAATAAAAAAAAAACAATAAAGAAAAAAATAAAAACAAAACAACATAAAAAATAAACAAAAAAAAAAAAAAACTAATAAAAAAACAAGAAAAATAAAAAAATAAAATAAATAAAAAAAAAAAATAAACAACAAACCTAAAAAAAAATAAAAAAAAAAATTAAAGAAAAAAACACTAAAAAAAAAAAAAAAAAAGTAATAAATAAAAAATACATAATAATAAACAAAAAATAAAATAAAAACAAAAATAAAAAAAAAAAAATAAAAAAAAAAATAAAAAATAAAAAACCAAAAAATAAAAAAAAAAAAAAGAAAAAAGAATAAAATAAGTAATAAAACAAAAATAAAAAAAAAATAAAACAAACCAAATAAAACAAAAAAATAAAATAAAACATAAATACAAAAACTAAAAAAAATAAAAAAAAATAAAAATATAACGAAAAATATAAAGCAAATAAACAAAAAAAACAAAAAAAATAAAAATAATAAAAAAAAAAAATAAAAAAATCAAAAAAAAAAAAAAAAATTAAATAAAAAATAAATCATAAAAACTAACAGAAAAAAATATAAAAAAAAAAAAAAAAGAATAATAAACAAAATAAAATAAAGAAAAAGAAATAAAAAATAAAAAAAAACAGATAAAAAAACATTAAAAAAAAAAATACCCAAAAAAAAAAACAAGATAGAATAAAAAAAAAAACAATAAGAAAATAAAAAAAAAAAAAAAAACTAAACAAATAAAAACAATAATAAAAAAAAGAGACAAAAAAAAAAAAAAGAAAAAAAAACATAAAAAAAAAAAAATTCATAGATTAAATAAAAAATAAAAAAAAAAAAACAAAAACAAAAAAAAAACAAAAAATAACCATAAAAAAATAAGAACAATGAAAAAAAAAAAAAAAAAAAAATAAAAATGAAAAAATACAAATAAGACAATAAAACAAATACAAAAAAATAAAAAAAAAAAAAAAAAAAAACAGAACTAAAAAAATAAAACAAAAGAAAAAACAAATAAAAAAAAAAACAAAAAATATAAAAAAGAAAATAAAAAATAACAATAAACAAAAATAAAAAAAATAAAAGAAAACAAATAAAAATAAAAATAAACAAAAAAAAAAAAAAAAACAACACAAAATAAAACCTAAAAAAATAAAAAAAAAAAAAAAAAAATAAGAAAAAAGAAAAATAAAAAAAGAATCAACACTTAAAAAAAAAAAAAAAATATTAAAAAAAAAAAAAAAATAAAAAACAAGAATTAAAAAAAACAAAAAAAAAAATACAAAAAAAAAAAAAACAAATAAAGAATAAAAAAATATAACCAAGAAAAAACAATACAAAAAAAAAAAAATAAAAAAAAAAAAAAAAAGAAAAAAAAATAAATAACTAAGAACAAAAAACAACAAATAGAAAAAATATAAACAAAAAAAAAAAAAAAACAAAGAAATAAAAGTAAATAAAATAAAAAAAATTAAACAAAAACAAAAAATAAAAAAACATTAAACAAATAAAAAAAAATACAAAAAAACGAAAAGTAAAACAAAAAATAAACTAAAAAAAAATTAAAAGATAAAAAAAAATAAAAATACAAAAAAGAAAAAAAAAAATAAAAAAAAATAAAAACAAAAAAGAAAAAAAAAATGAAAAATAAAAACAAATAAAAAATAAACAAAAACAAAAACAAAAAAAGATAAAAAAATAAATAAAAAAAAAAAAAAAATAAAAAAAAATAAACAGAAAAAAAAATAAAAAGAAAAAAAAAAATAAAAATAAAAAAAACTAATATAAAAAAAAGAAAACACAAAATAAAAATAAGAAACAAAAAATAAACAGAATAACAAAAAACAAAAAAAAAAAATAAAACAAAAAATAAAAAAAAAAATAAAAAAAAAAAAAATAAAAGAATAAAAAACAAAAAATAAAAAAGAACAAACAGAAAATAAAATAAAAAAAACATAAAATAAAAAAATATAACAAATAAAGAAAACAAAACAAAAAAAAAATAAAAAATAAAAAAACAAAAATAAAAAAGAAAATAAAAAAATTAAAAATAAAAAACCCAAAAAAAAATAAAAAACAAAAAAAAAACAATAACATACAAGAACAAATAAAAAAAAAATAAAAAAATAAAAGTAATAAAAAACATAAAAAAAAAAAAAAAAAAACAAATAAAAGAAAAAAACAAACAAAAATAAAAAAAAATATAAAAAATAACAAAGAAAAACAAAATAATAATAAAACAATAAAAAAAAATAAAAAAAAAAAAATAAAATAAAGAAAAATAAAATTAA
>JAXIVJ010005332.1:32500-52500 GCA_036785665.1 Chirona hameri | reverse complement strand
AGCGGCTGCCCAGGACGCCGACCTAACCACGGCCCACCCCGTGGCCAGCGGCTGCCCAGGACGCCGACCTAACCACGGCCCACCCCGTGGCCAGCGGCTGCCCAGGACGCCGACCTAACCACGGCCCACCCCGTGGCCAGCGGCTGCCCAGGACGCCGACCTAACCACGGCCCACCCCGTGGCCAGCGGCTGCCCAGGACGCCGACCTAACCACGGCCCACCCCGTGGCCAGCGGCTGCCCAGGACGCCGACCTAACCACGGCCCACCCCGTGGCCAGCGGCTGCCCAGGACGCCGACCTAACCACGGCCCACCCCGTGGCCACCCGCTGCCCAGGACGCCGACCTAACCACGGCCCACCGCGCCGCCAGCCAGCGCCGGCGCACCCGGTGGCCAGCGGCAGCGGGGAGTTTAGGCAGACCACGAGCGTGGCCTGATAAGCCTGGCTCAGGGGATCAGCCGACGACCAATGGGGCAATACCGCGCCCGCTCACCGGCTCAGCCATCGTTTCTACCCACACCGCCCGCCGCGCCGAACGGTTCAAACTACGACGCACGGGTTTATCGGAACAACTTCTGTGCTGTTACCTGACAACAAACTGGGCCCGCCGGAGTACAGCGGCGATTTGAACTATTTACCAGAGTGATCGCACAATTAGCGGTGCACACGTCAAACAATCAGCTGGTTGATCACATTGGCTGACATTAAACCATACATAATACAGCAGGGCAGCAGCCAATATTGAACTACAGCACCGCGTAATACAGAAAAGCAACGAACTGCTTCTATGGGTCGCGAGCTATCGCACCAAATATGCCGTTATAATATCCCGACAGCGACGGCAAATGGAAAGCTTGACGAAATAAGCCTTAATCAACATTCCGCCTGCACGATGCCGACTGGCAGCAATTTTCGGATTCCCTTCCTCCTGTCATAAAGTGACTGATTGGTCTCAAACTACAATTGATTGCAATCAAATACACATTTAGTTCGGGTCGTAAACCGGACGGTGACCTGGCGCCGCGGCGGCCAGAGGGACGCGGCTGGGGTGGCCCCCAGTGCCGGATCACATCGCCACAGACACCAGAGCAGTACGTCGGGACCACTGGCATGGTGCTGGGGGGCGGGGGACGCGGCTGGCACTCAGTGACGGGTCAGACCACTAAACAGGCACCAGACAGCGGCCAGGCACCGGTCAGGCAGCGGCCAGACACCGGCATGACAGCGGCCAGGCACCGGCCAGGCAGCGGCTAGGCACCGGCATGACAGCGGCCAGGCACCGGCCAGGCAGCGGCCAGACACCGGGTCGGGCCGAGTCAGGCCACCCGACAGCGGTGTCGGGGGCGTGGCCGAGTCAGGCCACCAGACAGTGGCCAGACAGCGGCCAGACATCGGGACCCCACCGCCAGTGCAGTCCGCGTCCTATCCAGCCGTCCATATCACATGAGCCAGTCGACACAGCGGCGGCGGTACTGGGCGTTACCGCCGTGGTCCCGAGACGACCCGTGACGCCGACTCCGGCATCAGCCTATTGTACCATTTACCTAGTGTGCTGGCCGCCGCCTGGCACGCATAGGCCGGTGCCGTCACACACTGCTACCGGCCGGCAGAGGCGCCACAGTTCGACATACAGCCACAGACGGACACCAGTTGACGGCGGCCGGGCCAGTACCCACCTGCAGGGGCTGTGCCGGGACGAGGCCGAAGCTGTTCTTGTTCATCTGCAGCGCGAAGGCAGTCATGGGCTGCATGGCGCGGTTACTGAGAGTCAGCTCCATACTGACGCGACCCGCCCTGAGGGAACACACGGGTACCGAAGGTCACGTCAGGTCATCACAGGGGTCACAGCCAGTGACGGCAGGTCAAGGTCACCACAGGTCACTGCAGGCCACCACGAGTCAGCCCGCGTCACCACAGAGCACGGAGCAGTCATCGTCGTCGGACAGGCCAACCACGCCCGTCAAACAGTTACAGTGAGATGAGCTGCAGCCGTCCCACCCGGGACAGCGAAGGTCACCCGGGTCAACACAGGCTACAACGCTCGATGCCGATGAGCGAGAAAATGGAAACCACTCCCGGCGGCTTGAGCCAGCTTCAATCCGCGACGGCTCGGCATCTGAAATGACTCGGTGTCAAATGGCACTGTGTCTTCGAGGCCATGACGCTGCTCCGAGCCTGATATAGTGTTACTGGTGCAGGGGGCTTGGCGCTAGGCTGTGTGTCTCACGGGCGGCTAAAGGACGGCTGGGGACAGACGGCCAAGACACCGGGTGTAGAGCAGAGGCGTCACATGATGATGATGATGATGATGATGATGATGATTTGGGTTTAAGGGCGCCGCAGCTACTAGGCTATGTAGCGCCCATTGCCTCTGGTTAAAAAGCCTCAACCAAAACGATCTCTCAACCCAACAGTGGGGGTAGGTAGCAGGAAAATGAGGGCACTACACACCCAGTAAGTGACGGAAAACTGTGCAAACGGAACGTGCAAACTGCAACCACAAAGCAAGACGGGACACAACAAAAAACTAAGAAACGGAGGAAAAGATGACAGGAAACCGAACGTGAGCAAGAAAATGAAAAACCTAAGAAATGTGGCACGAATCGTCGCTCAGAACATCCTGCAGACTAAGGGCGCTGCGCTGGAACCAACAAACCTAGTCCGTTCATAAGAAATATGCCGACAAGACACAAGCACGTGGCGAACTGTTAGGACTTCACATCTAGGGCAACGAGGTCGCTCCTCTTCGCAAAGCAGGTACTTGTGAGTGGCATACGTGTGTCCGATACGAAGTCGACATAGAGAAACTTCTTCCACATTCGACTTGCGAGAGACGGAATGCCATGGGCAAGCTGTGGCTTCAAGTCCTTCCTTCTTCAGCTTGAAGTCACCTCGTCCCACCTCGTCAGCTTGGAAGTCACCTCGTCCCACGCACCCTGCCACTTTCCGCGCACGTACTCCTTGCATATATGCCGCAATACAAACACAATATGCCGCAAAATAAACAAAACGCTCAGTCCTCTGTATAGCATTGCAAAACACATACAAGACCAATTCTAGATCAAATATACAAAGTATACATTAGGCCTCATTTCGAGTACTGCGACGCCATCTACGACGGACACATAACAATACGAGATGCGACCAGACTCGAGACATTACAAAACAGAGCTGCAAGACTGGTTACCGGGGGTTATTCAGGACGCCTTCCGACAAACTACGGACAGAACTGGGATGGGACAGACTAACAACGAGACGACGTTTACACAGACTGACGCTCTATCACAAACTGAACGACCCAGGACAACGTTATCCAAACTACATCACAGCAATCATGCCAAACACTCGAGCTCAAGACACCAACAGACAACTCAGAAATGCTAACATGCACACTAAAACCACCAGCCGCACAGCATCATACCACAAGTCATTTTTCCCCACAACTTGCACACAATGGAACGAACTGCCCAGCACAACACAACATCTTACACACTCCGCTTTCAAACAGCAGCTCAGCGAGCACCTGGGAGCAGCCTTGGAATTTGGGCCATTTTCTGGACTTTTTGGGTCCAAAGAATTTTGCTCTCTTCATATTTGTTCAGAAAATTTGCTCTCTTCTCGCATGATCTTACCGACATTGTAGTTAAAATATAATTCAATTTTCCTCACAAGGATTTAATATCTATTACAAATCAGGATTTTTTACTTTCAAGTAAAATAATTAAAACAAAAATGAAAATCTTAACTTGCCTGACAATACAATTTTACTCTCCACCTATGGATTTTTACTCTAGGGGACCAGGTCATGAAACGAAAAATCCAACACTGCCTGGGAGCGTCCGATCCACCCATTTACTTTACTGTTGGATCCAAAAAGGGGAATATTTTGCACGCGAGACTAAGAATGGATATGACTTATTTGAATTCTCATTTATTTAGTATTCAGAAAGCAACAGCGCCCTCTTGTCAATGCGGACATCGCAATGAAACTATTAGTCATTTCGTCCTTTCATGTCAAAATCATACGGAGCAGAGAGACATTTTGTTCAACAGCATCTCCCAAACATACTTCCTGACTTTAGAAATAAATCACCCAAGGACCAACTACAAATTCTACTATACGGGACAGACCACACCGGCGGCGGCGGCGGCGGTCGGTGGCCTTGCATTTCCAAAATTTCTTGCTAAATTCGAAACGATTTGCTGATCTTCCTTAATTTTGTTCAGCAATCACCACCCTAAATGGACGCGACACGTGCCCGGAGGTGAGTGTGGGGGCTTCGACCTACACCAGTGCGAGCTGTGCCGTGGCGGCGGTCGCAGTTAACCATTTATCCTTCTCACCATTTATCCTTCTAACCATTTATCTTTTTGTCTCATTTTTGTATTAATATATTACATAGTATGAGGCTGTGGTTTTTATCAACTCTATTATTTATCCTTCTTTTCAAACAGGGTGCCTTGATTTAAGCTTTTTTGCCTTTGCACCTTTCTGATTTACTTTCATATTTTGTTTAATTTAAGGAGGTTAATAAACTTGGTGATGATGATGATGATGATGCAGGGAAAACTGGTCCGTGTCAGGCAACGGGAGCATACGAGTGCATACTGCTTGTGTGACCCTTTGGCAGCGTGATCTGCCTTTTCGTTTCCTGCTATGCCCACGTGTGCAGGAATCCAACAAAACACGATTGACTTCCCTGCGCGGTCAAGACACGCGAGAACTAAAATATCCTGTATAAAGGGATGAGATGGGTTGAAAGCACCCAGGGCCAAATGCTACTGAACGAGTCACTAAACATCACATGGCGAGTACCCTCGCAAACCTAGATAAACTCAACGCCTTGTGTATCCCGACTAGCTCCGATGCATACACTGTGGTGTGGAGTGGCAAAGAGAACGACCGGGTAGTGAGGCCCATAACGAAAACGCAGTCAACTCCTGCGTCAGCTTTGGATCCGTCAGTGTACGTGTGAGTATAGCTATTGTACGAGTCTATAACCTCTAATGCCCGACTGGCAGAGCGCTCGCTCGGCGAAGTATTGCTTTTCGTAGACTCGGCGCGGGACACATTTACGGTGGGTGTGACCAGCTGTCATGGTGGAACACGCAGCGGCGTCATCCTGGGGTGTGACCAGCTGCCATGGTAGAACACGCAGCGGCGTCATCCTGGGGTGTGACCAGCTCCCATGGTGGAACTCGCAGCGGCGTCATCCTGGAGTGTGACCAGCTGCTCCCATGGTGGAACACGCAGCGGCGTCATCCTGGGGTGTGACCAGCTGCCATGGTGGAACACGCAGCGGCGTCATCCTGGGGTGTGACCAGCTGTCATGGTGGAACACGCAGCGGCGTCATCCTGGGGTGTGACCAGCTGCCATGGTAGAACACGCGGCGGCGTCATCCTGGGGTGTGACCAGCTCCCATGGTGGAACTCGCAGCGGCGTCATCCTGGAGTGTGACCAGCTGCTCCCATGGTGGAACACGCAGCGGCGTCATCCTGGGGTGTGACCAGCTGCCATGGTGGAACACGCAGCGGCGTCATCCTGGGGTGTGACTAGCTGCCATGGTGGAACACGCAGCGGCGTCATCCTGGGGTGTGACCAGCTGCCATGGTGGAACACGCAGCGGCGTCATCCTGGAGTGTGACCAGCTGTCATGGTGGAACACGCAGCGGCGTCATCCTGGGGTGTGACCAGCAGCTGCCATGGTGGAACACGCAGCGGCGTCATCCTGGGGTGTGACCAGCTGCTCCCATGGTGGAACACGCAGCGGCGTCATCCTGGGGTGTGACCAGCTCCCATGGTGGAACACGCAGCGGCGTCATCCTGGGGTGTGACCAGCTCCCATGGTGGAACACGCAGCGGCGTCATCCTGGGGTGTGACCAGCTGCCATGGTGGAACACGCAGCGGCGTCATCCTGACGATTCCTCGCAAACTAATAGCAGCATCAGCCAACAGTTCACGTGACCTCACACAGAACGGAGTGGAGCGCAACGTCCTGCTGTCCCGGAACATTGCCAACGCACGACGATAAAACAAACCATGCTGGTAAGCCGGGTGAGTAGGCAGCTGCCGCAGCTTACAGACATAGCGCCTGCCGAGCAGGCTGCGCCTGTGACATAACGGAGGCTCATGAACTTCAGTTAGAATGCTGTGGATGGGTGACGTTCGAAAAGCCCCCGTCACTATACGTAACGCCGCGTTGTGTACAGTGTCCAATGGGTGCTTGCTTGTGGAACAGGCGCCGTCATAGACTGGAAGCATAATCGAGCTTTGCACGAGTCAGGGGCCGGTACAAAAGAAGAAGCGTTGGTCTGTCTGAGCCGTACGCGGTCCCAGCGACGTGATAAAAGACCACAGGCCGGTGGACAGTACGCCCCGCACTACTAATGATGATGATGATGATGATTAGGGCTCAAGGGCTCCGCAACTGCTAGGTTATATGCCATCCATCCCTATCACTGAGTAAGGGGCGGGACTGCTGAGGACAGGAGAGGACCTTAGAACGCCACCAGCCGTCCAGACGGACGGGCCACGCCAGACCGTCTTTATCCGCCGCTTAGAGCGCCACCAGGTCTGCCGTCCAGACGGGACGGGCCACGTCAGACCGTCTCTATCCGCCTGTGCAGCAGCGCCGCAGCAGCGCCGGCCGGCCCCGATCGGACGGCTGATGGCGGCCTCAGTCCCGTTACGTCAGCGCTCAGAGATCATACGTAACGGAGGGACGGCCGTCCCGGACGGAAACGGCCTTAGTGGTCAGGATCGGCACGGGCCGCGGGTCTTTGAAGGGCCCTGAGAACATGGCGATTGTCCAATCTCCATCCAATCTCCGTCCAATCTCCATCCCGTCTTCGTCCTGACTCCGCGTGGAGTTCAGTTCCGTCCCGTCTGTCCGTCCTGTCCGTCCTGTCCGTCCTGTCCGTCCTGTCCGTCCTGTCCGTCCTGTCCGTCCTGTCCGTCCTGTCCGTCCTGTCCGTCCTGTCCGTCCTGTCCGTCCTGTCCGTCCTGTCCGTCTGTCCGTCTGTCCGTCTGTCCGTCTGTCCGTCTGTCCGTCTGTCCGTCTGTCCGTCTGTCCGTCTGTCCGTCTGTCCGTCTGTCCGTCTGTCCGTCTGTCCGTCTGTCCGTCTGTCCGTCTGTCCGTCTGTCCGTCTGTCCCGTCCCGTCCGTCCGTCCGTCCGTCCGTCCGTCCGTCCGTCCGTCCGTCCGTCCGTCCGTCCGTCCGTCCGTCCGTCCGTCCGTCCGTCCGTCCGTCCGTCCGTCCGTCCGTCCGGCCGGCCGGCCGTCCCGTCCGGCCGTCCCGTCTGTTCGTCCGTCCGTCCGTCCGTCCCGTCTGTTCGTCCCATCCCATCCCGTCCCGTCCCGTCCCGTCCCGTCCCGTCCCGTCCCGTCCCGTCCCGTCCGTCCGTCCGTCCGTCCGTCCGTCCGTCCGTCCGTCCGTCCGTCCCGTCTCTGTCCGTCCCGTCTCTGTCCGTCCCGTCTCTGTCCGTCCCGTCTCTGTCCGTCCCGTCTCTGTCCGTCCCGTCTCTGTCCGTCCCGTCTCTGTCCGTCCCGTCTCTGTCCGTCCCGTCTCTGTCCGTCCCGTCTCTGTCCGTCCCGTCTCTGTCCGTCCCGTCTCTGTCCGTCCCGTCTCTGTCCGTCCCGTCTCTGCCCGTCCCGTCTCTGTCCGTCCCGTCTCTGTCCGTCCCGTCTCTGTCCGTCCCGTCTCTGTCCGTCCCGTCTCTGTCCGTCCCGTCTCTGTCCGTCCCGTCTCTGTCCGTCCCGTCTCTGTCCGTCCCGTCTCTGTCCGTCCCGTCTCTGTCCGTCCCGTCTCTGTCCGTCCCGTCTCTGTCCGTCCCGTCTCTGTCCGTCCCGTCTCTGTCCGTCCCGTCTCTGTCCGTCCCGTCTCTGTCCGTCCCGTCTCTGTCCGTCCCGTCTCTGTCCGTCCCGTCTCTGTCCGTCCCGTCTCTGTCCGTCCCGTCTCTGTCCGTCCCGTCTCTGTCCGTCCCGTCTCTGTCCGTCCCGTCTCTGTCCGTCCCGTCTCTGTCCGTCCCGTCTCTGTCCGTCCCGTCTCTGTCCGTCCCGTCTCTGTCCGTCCCGTCTCTGTCCGTCCCGTCTCTGTCCGTCCCGTCTCTGTCCGTCCCGTCTCTGTCCGTCCCGTCTCTGTCCGTCCCGTCTCTGTCCGTCCCGTCTCTGTCCGTCCCGTCTCTGTCCGTCCCGTCTCTGTCCGTCCCGTCTCTGTCCGTCCCGTCTCTGTCCGTCCCGTCTCTGTCCGTCCCGTCTCTGTCCGTCCCGTCTCTGTCCGTCCCGTCTCTGTCCGTCCCGTCTCTGTCCGTCCCGTCTCTGTCCGTCCCGTCTCTGTCCGTACCGTCTCTGTCCGTCCCGTCTCTGTCCGTCCCGTCTCTGTCCGTCCCGTCTCTGTCCGTCCCGTCTCTGTCCGTCCCGTCTCTGTCCGTCCCGTCTCTGTCCGTCCCGTCTCTGTCCGTCCCGTCTCTGTCCGTCCCGTCTCTGTCCGTCCCGTCTCTGTCCGTCCCGTCTCTGTCCGTCCCGTCTCTGTCCGTCCCGTCTCTGTCCGTCCCGTCTCTGTCCGTCCCGTCTCTGTCCGTCCCGTCTCTGTCCGTCCCGTCTCTGTCCGTCCCGTCTCTGTCCGTCCCGTCTCTGTCCGTCCCGTCTCTGTCCGTCCCGTCTCTGTCCGTCCCGTCTCTGTCCGTCCCGTCTCTGTCCGTCCCGTCTCTGTCCGTCCCGTCTCTGTCCGTCCCGTCTCTGTCCGTCCCGTCTCTGTCCGTCCCGTCTCTGTCCGTCCCGTCTCTGTCCGTCCCGTCTCTGTCCGTCCCGTCTCTGTCCGTCCCGTCTCTGTCCGTCCCGTCTCTGTCCGTCCCGTCTCTGTCCGTCCCGTCTCTGTCCGTCCCGTCTCTGTCCGTCCCGTCTCTGTCCGTCCCGTCTCTGTCCGTCCCGTCTCTGTCCGTCCCGTCTCTGTCCGTCCCGTCTGTCCGCCCCGTCTCTGTCCGTCCCGTCTGTCCGTCCCGTCTCCTTCACCGGTCTCTGTCCCGTCTGTCCGTCCAGTCTCTACGTCTCCACCCCCACCTCTCTCACCTGCGACAGAATGTTCCGGAGATCTCCAGTCCCTTGCCCTTGGCGGCCGGCAGCCACACCTGCTTGGCCGGCATGTAGTTTGAGGGTGTGGGGGTGATGCCGAATATGTCTCCCAGCAGGCCGGCCGTGGTGCCACCGAGACCGGTCCCGCCGCCGGCCGCCGCCGGGGCGGGGGCGGGGGCGCCGCCGGCCGGATCGCCGCCCAGCTGTACAACAGAAGAGGCGCCGTCAGTACCGCCCAGCTACGAAACAGAAGATGGAGTCAGGGCTCGCAGCCGAGTTCTTTCTAGCTGCTGCATCGACATTGATGAAAAGCTAATCAACGTACGCACGCGCGCAAGGAAGCAACACATACACAATTCGATAAATAGCCCACAAATGTCACTCAGTGTGTGGCACAGAGCATCAGCTACGTTATTTGCAGTAGACACCGATAAATCGTCACTTTCAATCGCAAAATAATCGATCAAACCCGCATAAGGAATCCGCCTCACGAAAAGTATTACCAAGAACACATAACGGCAGACTAACTGCGCTCAAACTCGCCGTAATCGCCGCCTCTAGCTGCGCTCTCGGGCGTACCCAGGTGATAAAAGCCCGCTAAAGTGACCGGGCGGCAACACATCGCCATTCCCGTATTGATTTAACACCCGACGAGGTAAACTACTCAGTATAGTTCCTATGATGATTTGGATGAGCACCATTAGTATCCGTCTACTCCAGTTGTTTGAGTGCGTCAACTCACCTGACGTCACTGGAGAGAAATTGCGCGGTCTTGAATATGCAAGGCAACGAGAAACCGGGAACATCAACGAAAATCGGGAGTACCATTCTGCCCTAATCCGAATACTAATGGCATGACGTAATACCTTGCTGTATTCATAGGTGTTTTGATCGAGGTACATTTGGTCGTTGCGTCGGAAGTTTTTTCATACGGGGATTCAACACAAAAGCAGTGCATAAGGAACATTGCATAGCACTGAAGACGCAAGTTTAACAACAGACATTAGAAAGTCGGTCATGTCGACTTGACCCACCAGGGTTTGCATCACTTTGACAACACTGAATCGTCCGACAGCATCTGGCATCGCAAACTTTGTTGAACGATCACCTATGTTCTTGGTAGCGCGGTTATACATGAGTCATGACTATTCACTGTAAGTGACAGCGATAACTGGCTAGCGCCGCATGCAAGCTGCACTGCTTCAATGCTGCGCGATGGCGTGGAAGCAGGATCAGAATTACCATTAACATCGGCTATGATAAGCGGTCCGGTATGCCGAGGACAGCGGTCCATTTCCACCTTATCGCCAGGAAACGCGTCTTTGAGGGAGAGGGACACGATACCATTGGGGCGCTTCATACAATGCAAACAGTTCCCAAGAATGTCTGGCCGTGTTAAGCCCTGCCTGAATCCTGCCTGACCGTGTCTGACCCCATGACCTATGTCTGACCTCTGTCTGACCTCTGTCTGACCTCTGTCTGGCCTCTGTCTGACCTCTGTCTGACCCGGGACATGTGCGGCGGCTGCCGGTACCGATACCGGGACACCATTTACTGTGATCCGACACATACTCCTGATTACCTCAGGGGGGGGGGGGGGGGGGGGCAGCACCAGATAATTAGGTCGCCAGACAGATCAGGAAATTGCTTCTCCCGAGTAACTCAATTTCCAGATAGTAGTGCAATATAACCAAATGCAGAAAAAAACGTGATATTTGGCAGAGTAAGACATCAATCTATGTAATTGTATTATCAATGTAACTCGGTGCATATCGTGAACTAAAGATGGATAGTCATACACTCCATCAACACGGGTGAATTCGAAAACGGTTCGGTCGAAGTGAGAGCACGATGATTAATCTGCTTAGTTTTGATGCTAATGGTCCATAATTCAGTCCGTGTTGGTGGAGCCAGAGTTTTGGCACACATACTTTCACCGTTTCCCACCCCAGGTCAACAGCTAACTGGACACTCGGTCTTTTCCCCTCCCAGACCAGCAGATAACCGGGCCGCCGGCCCAGTCCACAGTGAGGCGGCCGACCGGGGTCAGCTGGTCAGATGGTCAGATAGTCTGCGGTGCTGAGCAGTAAGCAGCGATCACTGCGCCGCACTCGTACCGGACTGAGGTCGGTCAGGAGAGGCTCGTCACCGCCAGCACTGGACAACGGACCGCCACCGGAGCAGCCGGACAGGAACGGGTTGGTGCAGACACGGCTGGCGGTGGTGACGCTGGTGAAGGCAGTCAGCGGCGAGCGGAGTGGTGACGGCCGACGGATCGGCGGGGACGGCGGAGAGGACGGAGAGGGCGGCGGCGGCGGCCGGACCAGCCGGTGGGAGTGAGGATCTCGGAGGTGGCACAGGAACTGACCCTCGGCCGGACTGCAGACACCACCGCCCGGCCACGTCTGAGGCAGCGGCACGGGATGCAGAGGGTTATCACAGGGGCAGGAACAGGAAAGCACAGGCACGGGGAGGGGCAAGGAGATGGACAAGAATAGGGGGGGGGGCAGGGTCAGACCACCGCACAGGTCACGGCCGCACAGGTCACGGCCGCACAGGTCACGGCCGCACAGGTCACTTGTTTGCACTGAACGGTCTGCAAACTGAATGGTTTGCGCTGCAGCAAGAACGCTGTACCTCTACACGGGAAGTTGTTCCTGAGCACGGTTCGTTGGAACGGAAGGAAGGGTTCGGAGGCGTCAAACCACGGGAGATACACCATTCGAAAGCTGAGCTCAGCGGAATCCAGCGATGTAAAATTTTCAAAAATTCATCGAGCGCCTTTTTTAAATCGACATTTTGTCTGAATTTGCGCCCCTTTCGTTTGACCAGGGTTATCGCGTATGGTATGGCGAAAATGCAGACCAATGACATGTCTACCGATTCGTCATGCTCTGCACGACAAGGTCTCATAGAATGAAAAACCATTAGATGGTTTGGTTGGTTGCACGGCTGCATCAGAGCCAAGCGCTCCCGGTGTCGGCACTAAGGCGCACTCCTGCCCGCGCCTCACGCGCAGAATCGCCCCTCGCGACACGCGAGCTGAGGACTGCGCACCACCGACCCGGCTTACGGAGCGGGCTCTCGGCCAGTCACGGACAAACGGTGCATCGCATCTTGAAAAACCTAGCTCGGTCCTAGACTAGCCCAGCTATCCAAGGAGATCGGGCCAATTTACAGCCACCTCCGATAGCTACAAATGATACTTTTGGACAATTGTATGCACCATATTTGCCAAACGTAGCCTCTGACCGAGATTCGCTTGACTGGCTGCGCCGGCCCGGCTCGGCCATTTTCGAGTCTGTACACGATGTGACGTCAGAGGCTACGACGCGGCCGCCGCCGGTCATGACCTGATCCTGACTGGCCAGCCAGCCGGCGGAGGCCGCGCCGTGGCCTTTGAAGTCAGATCGTGTACAGACTCGAAGTTGGCCGAGCCGGGCCGGCGCAGCCAGTCAAGCGAGTTCCGGTCAGAGGCTACGTATGGCAAATATGGTGCATACAATTGTTCAAAAGTACCATTTGTAACGATTGGGGGTGGCTGGAAATTTGTCACGATCTACTTGGATAGCTGGGCTAGTGGACAGATATATGTTTTTCAACATGCGATGCACCGTTTGTCCGTGACTGGCCGAGAGCCCGCTCCGTAAGCCGGGTCGGCGGCGCGCAGTGCTCAGCTCGCGTGTCGTGAGGGGCAATTCTGCGCGTGAGGCGCGGGCGGGAGTGCGCCTTATTGCCGACACCGGGAGCGCTCGGCTTTGATGCAGCCGTGCAACCAACCAAACCATCTAATGGCTTTGCATTATATGAGACCTTGTCGTGCAGACCTTGTGATGAATCGGTAGACATGTCATTGGTCTGCATTTTCGCCATACCATACGCGATAGCCCTGGCCAAACGAAAGGGGCGCGAATTCAGACAAAATGTCGATTAACCCTCGCCAGTGCAGGGGGTGCCCCCCCCCCTCGGTTTTTCGAAAATAACTCGCGTAAATATCAACCGATTGCGATGAAACTTTCAGTCCCTACGTTTGAACAATTTGACACATAACCTGAAATTTTGAACTTGTAGGTCACATGACCCATGACCTGTTTGTCAAGGTCATGTCAGGCGCAACTGGCATCCCGTAGTAATGATCCTTGAAACTTGTGCAGTTTCCGAGTGTTTGTTGTTCAGGAGCTCATGAGACATGCACAGATGTTCCCAGGTGACAGTTGTGGTTTCCATTGAGATTGTGACCTCGATTGACCTTTTCAGAGGTCAACCGAGGTCACTGACCTCCGATGACCTCATATTACTTTTTTTGGCTCCTGGCAGTTTCTAGGACATTTTGACACGGATTTCAAATATGGGATCCATTTCACATTATTATATGTTCCACTGGGGTCATGCGCCCCCACAGGTCAACCGAGGTCACTGACCTCAAATGACTTGGCATGGCCTTTTTGTAATTTGGCAGTTCTAAGACACTTTGTGACGCCGATTTCAAATTTGGCACCCATTTAGCATAATTATATGCTCATTCACGATTCTAGCTCGATTAAATTCAATTTATACGCATTTACAATTTGGCTGACTTTTGGGTCATTGACATGACCTCAGAGGTCACCTAATGACCTAGGACCTTAAAATCGGGCATCACTGGCTTCCTCCCGTCACAAGCAACACACTCGTTTTTTAATTGAAGCTCTTATTAGGGGCGAAACGCTAGGGGGAGGGGGGTTGTACCCCCCCCCCCCCCCCCCCTGCACGGTCACGCACTGATTAGACGCTGCACGGGCGAGGGTTAAAGAAGACGCTCGATGGATTTTTGACAAATTTACATCGCTGGATTCCGCGGGAGCTCAGATTTCGAATGGTGCATCTCCCGTAGTTCAAAGCCTCCAAACCCTTCTAACGAACCTTGTGAGACGAGGCATAACGGTGGTCGTGTTTACCACAGCCGTCTGGCAGACCAGCCCAGACTGGGCCAGGGAGAGGATAGAGCAGACACAGAGCAGAGGGCAGCACCTTGTTAGTAACTCACCAGCGCGTCCAGGCCGCCGCCGAGCAGGTCCACGTTGGAGGGGATGCCGGCGGCGGACGGGGCCGGCTGCGCCGCCGGCGGGTTCAGGTCCAGGCTGAGAAGGTCGCCGATCAGCGAGTCCTGAGAGGGGATCACCGTGGCCTGAGGGGTCTCCTCGACCGGGGCGGCGGCGGCCGCGGCCGAGCCGTCCGGCTTCAGAGGCACCCGACGGAATCCGGCACTGCGACCTGCCGGACAGACAAGGGGTCACACGGTCATAAACGGTCAGACGCGGTCAGACACGGTCAGACGCGGCCAGACGCGGTCAGACACGGTCAGACACGGTCAGACACGGTCATCAACGGTCAGACCCGGTCAGACCCGGTCAGACGCGGTCAGACGCGGTCAGACGCGGTCAGACGCGGTCAGACGCGGTCAGACGCGGTCAGACGCGGTCAGACGCGGTCAGACGCGGTCAGACTCGGTCAGACGCGGCCAGACCCGGTCAGACCCGGTCAGACCCGGTCAGACGCGGTCAGACACGGTCAGGCCCGGTCAGACGCGGTCAGACACGGTCAGACACGGTCAGACACGGTCATCAACGGTCAGACCCGGTCAGAGACGGTCAGACGCGGTCAGACGCGGTCAGACGCGGTCAGACTCGGTCAGACGCGGTCAGACGCGGTCAGACGCGGTCAGACGCGGTCAGACGCGGTCAGACTCGGTCAGACGCGGTCAGACGCGGTCAGACCCGGTCAGACCCGGTCAGACCCGGTCAGACCCGGTCAGACCCGGTCAGACCCAGTCATACGGACCCCGGCACTGCGGCCTGCAGGGGAGACACGGTTAGACGCGGTCAGACCCGGTCAGACCCGGTCAGACCCGGTCAGACCCGGTCAGACCCAGTCATACGGACCCCGGCACTGCGGCCTGCAGGGGAGACACGGTTAGACGCGGTCAGACCCGGTCAGACCCGGTCAGACCCGGTCAGACCCAGTCATACGGACCCCGGCACTGCGGCCTGCAGGGGAGACACGGTTAGACGGGACACGGTCAGTCGAGGGTGTGCACTTTGAACCCAAGCAGATTTTTCATTTCAATATTATACGGCGTATATGATTATGAGAAATGTAATACTGGATGTGATCACGTAGCAGTAACGGAATCAGTTTTTCGTTCATAAAAAACTCTGCAGGCCATTTCCGCATTCCGAGATTCATTCCAAGGTGCGAAATGACATAAGATAACACACTTCTTTAGACGATGAGGAACAGCTAATCAATGGCAATGCACTTAGTAGTGCTACTCAGCCGAAACCCGTGTCATAAATCCTCGCACGTCCACTTAGGTGATGATTTTTGACGCAGCGCGACAGTTCACCATACATTAAATCAGTTCCAGTGGCTGGATCGTGGAACTGCCCCCACCCACCCCGTGGAACTGCCCCCACCCACCCACTGTTGAAGTACTGCCACTGTCCTGAGGAGCCTACCCCAACCGACTCATGGCAGTAATGCTTACACTCTTCTGCGGAACTGCATCAACCCAACTGTGGCTGTAGTACTATGCAGTGTGCAGTGTGCACTGTGCAGTGTGCACTGTGCAGTGTGCACTGTGCAGTGTGCACTGTGCAGTGTGCACTGTGCAGTGTGCACTGTGCAGTGTGCACTGTGCAGTGTGCACTGTGCAGTGTGCACTGTGCAGTGTGCAGTGTGCAGTGTGCAGTGTGCACTGTGCAGTGTGCACTGTGCAGTGTGCACTGTGCACTGTGCAGTGTGCAGTGTGCAGTGTGCACTGTGCACTGTGCAGTGTGCACTGTGCAGTGTGCACTGTGCAGTGTGCACTGTGCACTGTGCAGTGTGCAGTGTGCAGTGTGCAGTGTGCACTGTGCAGTGTGCACTGTGCAGTGTGCACTGTGCAGTGTGCACTGTGCAGTGTGCACTGTGCACTGTGCAGTGTGCACTGTGCAGTGTGCACTGTGCACTGTGCAGTGTGCACTGTGCAGTGTGCACTGTGCAGTGTGCACTGTGCAGTGTGCACTGTGCAGTGTGCAGTGTGCACTGTGCACTATGCAGTGTGCAGTGTGCAGTGTGCAGTGTGCAGTGTGCACTGTGCAGTGTGCAGTGTGCAGTGTGCAGTGTGCAGTGTGCAGTGTGCAGTGTGCAGTGTGCAGTGTGCAGTGTGCACTGTGCAGTGTGCACTGTGCAGTGTGCACTGTGCAGGAGTTAACGCACTGCGTTGGTGGTGCCGTCCGGCCGTGACTCACAAGTAGTCACTAAACAGTGGCATATGGCATATTAGCCAGAGCAAAGTTCAAAACTGTACAACAACAGTCGCTTCGCGCGGTTTTCGCATCCTGAACTCTGTAAAAGGCTGCTGCAGTGATCGTATGAAGACGTGTGCGATGTGGTAGGGAGGTGGGAAACCCCATCAGCCGAGACTGCTAGCGCATAATTAGCCCCTACCAATGGGATGGGGAGGGCCCCTCCCATCAACGAAAGAGCAGGACGGTTTGCAGTAGACGGAGCTGCAAACATGTGACGGGAAATGGGGACATCTCGTACCCTCGACGAAGGCGCTGGACAGCTTGTCTCAGACAGAGGCCATAAGTGTTAAGACACTGGACCGGGGATTTTACTCTCGACGAGGGCGCTGGACAGCTTGTCTCAGACAGAGACCATAAGTGTTAAGACACTGGACCGGGGATTTTACTCTCGACGAGGGCGCTGGACAGCTTGTCTCAGACAGAGGCCATAAGTGTTAAGACACTGGACCGGGGATTTTACTCTCGACGAGGGCGCTGGACAGCTTGTCTCAGACAGAGGCCATAAGTGTTAAGACACTGGACCGGGGATTTTACTCTCGACGAGTGCGCTGGACAGCTTGTCTCAGACAGAGGCCATAAGTGTTAAGACACTGGACCGGGGATTTTACTCTCGACGAGGGCGCTGGACAGCTTGTCTCAGACAGAGGCCATAAGTGTTAAGACACTGGACCGGGGATTTTACTCTCGACGAGGGCGCTGGACAGCTTGTCTCAGACAGAGGCCATAAGTGTTAAGACACTGGACCGGGGATCTTACCCTCGACGAAGGCGCTGGGTGGCTTGTGGTAGACGGAGGCGAGGCTGGAGATGTGACAGACGAGCTCGTCGAGCAGCGTAGGCTCCAGCAGATCGGTCTCCTCGGAGATGAGCGGCTTCTCTGCCAGCACCACCTCCTTGGCGGCGGCCGGGTCGGTCGAGAGCAGACGCCAGTAGATGAAGCCACGGTCCCGCAGGTCCGGGTTGTCAGAGTCCTGGGTGGCCAGACTTAGCACCTGCGGCGGACGGGACACGGCGAGTTAGCTGCTGCTGCTGCTGCTGCTGGCGGTGGCGGTGGCGGTGGCGGTGGCGGTGGCGGTGGCGGTGGCGGTGGCGGTGGCGGTGGCGGTGGCGGTGGCGGTGGCGGTGGCGGTGGCGGTGGCGGTGGCGGTGGCGGTGGCGGTGGCGGTGGCGGTGGCGGTGGCGGTGGCGGTGGCGGTGGCGGTGGCGGTGGCGGTGGCGGTGGCGGTGGCGGTGGCGGTGGCGGTGGCGGTGGCGGCGGTGGTGGTGGTGGTGGTGGTGGTGGTGGTGGTGGTGGTGGTGGTGGTGGTGGTGGTGGTGGTGGTGGTGGTGGTGGTGGTGGTGGTGGTGGTGGTGGTGGTGGTGGTGGTGGTGGTGGTGGTGGTGGTGGTGGTGGTGGTGGTGGTGGTGGTGGTGGTGGTGGTGGTGGTGGTGGTGGTGGTGGTGGTGGTGGATTTGGGGTTTTAGTGCGCCGCAACTCTTGTGGTTATATGGCGCCTATGGTGAGGCAGCCGAGACGCTTCAGGTAACCAGCTGACGCTCCAAATAGTCAGCTGACGCTCCGGATAGTCAGCTGACGCTCCAGATAGTCAGCTGACGCTCCAGATAGTCAGCTGACGCTCCAGATAGTCTGCTGACGCTCCAAATAGTCAGCTGACGCTCCGGATAGTCAGCTGACGCTCCGGATAGTCAGCTGACGCTCCGGATAGTCAGCTGACGCTTCAGATAGTCAGCTGACGCTCCAAATAGTCAGCTGACGCTCCGGATAGTCAGCTGACGCTCCAGATAGTCAGCTGACGCTCCATATAGTCAGCTGACGCCCCAGATAGTCAGCTGACGCCCCAGATAGTCAGCTGACGCCCCAGATAGTCAGCTGACGCTCCAGATAGTCAGCTGACGCTCCAGATAGTCAGCTGACGCTCCAGATAGTCAGCTGACGCTCCAGATAGTCAGCTGACGCTCCGGATAGTCAGCTGACGCTTCAGGTAACCAGCTGACACTCCAGATAGTCAGCTGACGCTCCGGATAGTCAGCTGACGCTCCAGATAGTCAGCTGACGCTTCAGATAGTCAGCTGACGCTCCGGATAGTCAGCTGACGCTTCAGATAGTCAGCTGACGCTTCAGATAGTCAGCTGCCGCTCCAGATAGTCAGCTGACGCTCAAGATAGTCAGCTGACGCTCCAGATAGCCAGCTGACGCCCCAGATAGCCAGCCGACGCTCCAGATAGTCAGCTGACGCTCCAGATAGTCAGCTGACGCTCCAGATAGTCAGCTGACGCTCCGGATAGTCAGCTGACGCTTCAGGTAACCAGCTGACGCTCAAGATAGTCAGCTGACGCTCCAGATAGCCAGCTGACGCCCCAGATAGCCAGCCGACGCTCCAGATAGTCAGCTGACGCTCCAGATAGTCAGCTGACGCTCCAGATAGTCAGCTGACGCTCCATATAGTCAGCTGACGCTCCAGATAGCTGACGACGATACCCAAACTACAGCCGGCAGACCGGCCGCCAGGTGAAGACGGTCTATATGGCGGCAGCTATCTATGGGGCAGGACATCATAATAGGATCTCACGACGATGCTTCCTATAATCGGCATACCTAAGACTAATGCTTACAAGTGGCAAACTATCTATGACAGAACTCAAAATGGTGGAGATAAAATTTGCAAAAGGTTCTATAGAATGGAGCCAAAACTAGCCACAGCAAAGGTAGTTTCTCCAGGCAATATAGCCGACCCCATATCTGTGTCGCTCTTGGTGCGTCGACACGCCTGCAATCCAGACCACATACCTCAGCTCAGCAGCTAATTACCCGCACTCGGCGCGGTAAGTTTCAAACTTTGGACGGCCGTCCGACGGCGACCAATCCACTGAAATTCCGCCGCGCCCTCGGCACAGTCACAGCCAGCCAGACGTCTAATGGGCCGTGCCAACCTTCCGAACTCGCTGCCAACTGTCCGGCGTGCCCGGCCGCCCCGCAAAGTTGTTTCATTATCCCACCCGGAGCGGTTAAGC
Source organism: Chirona hameri (assembly GCA_036785665.1). NCBI lineage: Eukaryota > Metazoa > Arthropoda > Thecostraca > Balanomorpha > Balanidae > Chirona > Chirona hameri. The sequence goes on along the minus strand of JAXIVJ010005332.1, from coordinate 33,086 downwards.
GCGGTTTATCGCCCCGACACGTGCCCCGGCGAGGCTACTGCGTTTAAGTGCAGCGATAATTAGCTCACTTTAAAAATTCCTTAGGTGTGCCAATGCCCGGTAAGAGATTATTGCGTATGAAAGTCGCTGAGAGATAATATTGCAAAGTGTTCCCGGACACATTTGAGAGACCAATTGATCAACACGAGTGAAAAATACCAGCGACGTCGGCCATCGCATGTTCCTGAGGGTGAACAATCTTATCTGCACCCCCATATCACCATATAAGTATCGACTGACCTGCTGCACCAGCTCCTGTGTATCCGACGGCCGCTTCAGGAAGAGCTTGACAATGGCGGTGAGCAGCTGCAGCTGCACCTGACTGTTCTCGTCGTGGAAGCCCTCGAGGAAGCTCTCCAGCAGCTCGTCGGCATTGTCAATCCTCTCAGCGTACTCTCCGATAATCCAGATCATAGAGGCTCTGCAAATTACACACCAAACACGTGTTTTTAATCCCTGTTCACAGAGAGCGATCACAGGCCGCGGGCGTGATGTCGATGACGGTGAACAGACACGGCCACAATGACATCGCATTGTGTTCAGCAGC
>JAXIVJ010005332.1:0-27500 GCA_036785665.1 Chirona hameri | reverse complement strand
CAGACACACACAGACACACACAGACACACACAGACACACACAGACACACACAGACACACACAGACACACACAGACACACACAGACACACACAGACACACACAGACACACACAGACACACACAGACACACACAGACACACACAGACACACACAGACACACACAGACACACACAGACACACACAGACACACACAGACACACACAGACACACACAGACACACACAGACACACACAGACACACACAGACACACACAGACACACACAGACACACACAGACACACACAGACACACACAGACACACACAGACACACACAGACACACACAGACACACACAGACACACACAGACACACACAGACACACACAGACACACACAGACACACACAGACACACACAGACACACACAGACACACACAGACACACACAGACACACACAGACACACACAGACACACACAGACACACACAGACACACACAGACACACACAGACACACACAGACACACACAGACACACACAGACACACACAGACACACACAGACACACACAGACACACACAGACACACACAGACACACACAGACACACACAGACACACACAGACACACACAGACACACACAGACACACACAGACACACACAGACACACACAGACACACACAGACACACACAGACACACACAGACACACACAGACACACACAGACACACACAGACACACACAGACACACACAGACACACACAGACACACACAGACACACACAGACACACACAGACACACACAGACACACACAGACACACACAGACACACACAGACACACACAGACACACACAGACACACACAGACACACACAGACACACACAGACACACACAGACACACACAGACACACACAGACACACACAGACACACACAGACACACACAGACACACACAGACACACACAGACACACACAGACACACACAGACACACACAGACACACACAGACACACACAGACACACACAGACACACACAGACACACACAGACACACACAGACACACACAGACACACACAGACACACACAGACACACACAGACACACACAGACACACACAGACACACACAGACACACACAGACACACACAGACACACACAGACACACACAGACACACACAGACACACACAGACACACACAGACACACACAGACACACACAGACACACACAGACACACACAGACACACACAGACACACACAGACACACACAGACACACACAGACACACACAGACACACACAGACACACACAGACACACACAGACACACACAGACACACACAGACACACACAGACACACACAGACACACACAGACACACACAGACACACACAGACACACACAGACACACACAGACACACACAGACACACACAGACACACACAGACACACACAGACACACACAGACACACACAGACACACACAGACACACACAGACACACACAGACACACACAGACACACACAGACACACACAGACACACACAGACACACACAGACACACACAGACACACACAGACACACACAGACACACACAGACACACACAGACACACACAGACACACACAGACACACACAGACACACACAGACACACACAGACACACACAGACACACACAGACACACACAGACACACACAGACACACACAGACACACACAGACACACACAGACACACACAGACACACACAGACACACACAGACACACACAGACACACACAGACACACACAGACACACACAGACACACACAGACACACACAGACACACACAGACACACACAGACACACACAGACACACACAGACACACACAGACACACACAGACACACACAGACACACACAGACACACACAGACACACACAGACACACACAGACACACACAGACACACACAGACACACACAGACACACACAGACACACACAGACACACACAGACACACACAGACACACACAGACACACACAGACACACACAGACACACACAGACACACACAGACACACACAGACACACACAGACACACACAGACACACACAGACACACACAGACACACACAGACACACACAGACACACACAGACACACACAGACACACACAGACACACACAGACACACACAGACACACACAGACACACACAGACACACACAGACACACACAGACACACACAGACACACACAGACACACACAGACACACACAGACACACACAGACACACACAGACACACACAGACACACACAGACACACACAGACACACACAGACACACACAGACACACACAGACACACACAGACACACACAGACACACACAGACACACACAGACACACACAGACACACACAGACACACACAGACACACACAGACACACACAGACACACACAGACACACACAGACACACACAGACACACACAGACACACACAGACACACACAGACACACACAGACACACACAGACACACACAGACACACACAGACACACACAGACACACACAGACACACACAGACACACACAGACACACACAGACACACACAGACACACACAGACACACACAGACACACACAGACACACACAGACACACACAGACACACACAGACACACACAGACACACACAGACACACACAGACACACACAGACACACACAGACACACACAGACACACACAGACACACACAGACACACACAGACACACACAGACACACACAGACACACACAGACACACACAGACACACACAGACACACACAGACACACACAGACACACACAGACACACACAGACACACACAGACACACACAGACACACACAGACACACACAGACACACACAGACACACACAGACACACACAGACACACACAGACACACACAGACACACACAGACACACACAGACACACACAGACACACACAGACACACACAGACACACACAGACACACACAGACACACACAGACACACACAGACACACACAGACACACACAGACACACACAGACACACACAGACACACACAGACACACACAGACACACACAGACACACACAGACACACACAGACACACACAGACACACACAGACACACACAGACACACACAGACACACACAGACACACACAGACACACACAGACACACACAGACACACACAGACACACACAGACACACACAGACACACACAGACACACACAGACACACACAGACACACACAGACACACACAGACACACACAGACACACACAGACACACACAGACACACACAGACACACACAGACACACACAGACACACACAGACACACACAGACACACACAGACACACACAGACACACACAGACACACACAGACACACACAGACACACACAGACACACACAGACACACACAGACACACACAGACACACACAGACACACACAGACACACACAGACACACACAGACACACACAGACACACACAGACACACACAGACACACACAGACACACACAGACACACACAGACACACACAGACACACACAGACACACACAGACACACACAGACACACACAGACACACACAGACACACACAGACACACACACACACACACACACACACACACACACACACACACACACACACACACACACACACACACACACACACACACACACACACACACACACACACACACACACACACACACACACACACACACACACACACACACACACACACACACACACACACACACACACACACACACACACACACACACACACACACACACACACACACACACACACACACACACACACACACACACACACACACACACACACACACACACACACACACACACACACACACACACACACACACACACACACACACACACACACACACACACACACACACACACACACACACACACACACACACACACACACACACACACACACACACACACACACACACACACACACACACACACACACACACACACACACACACACACACACACACACACACACACACACACACACACACACACACACACACACACACACACACACACACACACACACACACACACACACACACACACACACACACACACACACACACACACACACACACACACACACACACACACACACACACACACACACACACACACACACACACACACACACACACACACACACACACACACACACACACACACACACACACACACACACACACACACACACACACACACACACACACACACACACACACACACACACACACACACACACACACACACACACACACACACACACAGCCACACCAACACCCACACCCACACCCACACCCACACCCACACCCACACCCACACCCACACCCACACCCACACCCACACCCACACCCACACCCACACCCACACCCACACACAAACACACACAGTCACAGGTGTCATACCTGCCGAACGAACACGTATACACACACGAGTGGCAGTGTCACACACCACTGCCACAGTCCGTTCCTGAACGACCCATCTGAAGTCTGAAATCAGAAAGGGCCCGAGAAGGACGCTACTCACTCCTTCAGCTCAGAGAGGACCTGGGCGATGTTACTCTGAAAGGGCCCAAGAAGGACGCTACTCACTCCTTCAGCTCAGAGAGGACCTGGGCGATGTTGCTCTGATTGGCCAGTCGGATCATGATGTCCAGCTTCTCCAGCTTGACGTAGATCGGGTCGTTGTACTTGACGAAGAACACTTTCATCTCGTTTTTGAGGATGTCCGGCCGCTTCTGCACCACCAGGTTGATGTTGCGCAGCGCCACGTACTGAACCTGGGAGGGCAGGGCAGCACAGAATCAGATGTTGATCAGCGCCACCAGGTTGATGGGAGGACAGGGCACCACCAGGTTGATGTTGCGCAGCGCCACGTACTGAACCTGGGAGGACAGGGCAGCACAGAGTCAGATGCAGCCACGTACTGAACCTGGGAGGACAGGGCAGCACACAGTCAGATGCAGCCACGTACTGCACCTGGGAGGACAGGGCAGCACAGAGTCAGATGTTGATCAGCGCCACGTACTGAACCTGGGAGGACAGGGCAGCACAGAGTCAGATGCAGCCACGTACTGAACCTGGGAGGACAGGGCAGCACACAGTCAGATGCAGCCACGTACTGAACCTGGGAGGACAGGGCAGCACAGAGTCAGATGCAGCCACGTACTGAACCTGGGAGGACAGGGCAGCACACAGTCAGATGCAGCCACGCACTGAACCTGGGAGGACAGGGCAGCACACAGTCAGATGCAGCCACGCACTGAACCTGGGAGAACAGGGCAGCACAGAGTCAGATGTTGATCAGCGCCACGTACTGAACCTGGGAGGGCAGGGCAGCACAGAGTCAGATGCAGCCACGTACTGCACCTGGGAGGACAGGGCAGCACAGAGTCAGATGCAGCCACGTACTGAACCTGGGAGGACAGGGCAGCACAGAGTCAGATGTTGATCAGCGCCACGTACTGAACCTGGGAGGGCAGGGCAGCACAGAGTCAGATGCAGCCACGTACTGAACCTGGGAGGACAGGGCAGCACAGAGTCAGATGCAGCCACGTACTGAACCTGGGAGGACAGGGCAGCACAGAGTCAGATGCAGCCACGTACTGAACCTGGGAGGACAGGGCAGCACAGAGTCAGATGTTGATCAGCGCCACGTACTGAACCTGGGAGGGCAGGGCAGCACAGTCAGTAACACTAACAACATGCTCAAATCGACGGTATGCACCATACGTCACATTACGTGAGACATCAGACTAAGTCACGTCTGCGAAGTTGGAATAACTTGTTGCAATGTAGATTCAGTTTTCAACTTTAAAGGGAATAGATCACCTTTAACATGGGGTTTGCAACGGAGATAGCAGATTTGTAGAGCAGATCGAAAAACGGGTTGTGGTGAACGAATTACCTCGCTACGCTAAGTAATTTCGACACAGGACTAGACTACTAGTGTCGTGGTAGTAGATCGGGGCACGAAACAGCTTCTTCTAAAAGGGGCCCTTTTAGAAGACGCTGTTCGGCTGTTTCGTGCCCTGATCGGGGCACAAAACTTGAAACTCTTCGTCGGATATCCATATATCGTCCAAACACATGCCATATTCGTTTTTTTCTTCACCTCGAAATACCCCGTATAGCCAAATTTCAAGACAACATTCAAGATAACCTATTCCCTTTAAACAAGTTGTCTATTACCGTCCAAACCCAGTTGCAAATAGCTTTCTACAGCTGGGAGCATAATCCAATTATCTGACCGGCGGAAGAGCCTCCTCCAGTCCCCTCCCACAGACTGCAGACCGACTACAGGGCACAGACTCAGACGTCTCCCCGCAGACTGACCTCAGACGTGTCTCCCGCAGACTGACCTCCGTCAGACGTGTCTCACGCAGACTGACCTCCGTCAGACGTGTCCCCCGCAGACTGACCTCATACGTGTCCCCGCAGACTGACCTCAGACGTGTCTCCCGCAGACTGACCTCCGTCAGACGTGTCTCACGCAGACTGACCTCAGACGTGTCTCACGCAGACTGACCTCCGTCATACGTGTTTCACGCAGACTGACCTCAGACGTGTCTCACGCAGACTGACCTCCGTCAGACGTGTCCCCGCAGACTGACCTCCGTCAGACGTGTCCCCGCAGACTGACCTCAGACGTGTCTCCCCGCAGACTGACCTCCGTCAGACGTGTCTCACGCAGACTGACCTCAGACGTGTCTCACGCAGACTGACCTCAGAAGTGTCTCCCGCAGACTGACCTCCGTCAGACGTGTCTCCCGCAGACTGACCTCCGTCAGACGTGTCTCCCGCAGACTGACCTCCGTCAGACGTGTCTCCCGCAGACTGACCTCCGTCATACGTGTCCCCGCAGACTGACCTCAGACGTTCACCCCGCAGACTGACCTCCGTCAGACGTGTCTCCCCGCAGACTGACCTCCGTCAGACGTGTCTCCCGCAGACTGACCTCCGTCAGACGTGTCTCCCGAAAACTGACCTCAGACGTGTCTCCCGCAGACTGACCTCAGACGTGCCCCCCGCAGACTGACCTCAGACGTGTCTCCCGCAGACTGACCTCCGTCAGACGTGTCTCCCCGCATACTGACCTCAGACGTGTCTCCCGCAGACTGACCTCCCTCAGACATGTCTCCCGCAGACTGACCTCTGCCAGACGTCTCCCCGCAGACTGACCTCCGCCAGACGTGTCTCCCGCCGACTGGCCTCCGTCAGACGTGTCTCCCGCAGACTGACCTCCGTCAGACGTGTCTCCCGCAGACTGACCTCCGTCAGACGTGTATCACGCAGACTGACCTCAGACGTGCCTCCCGCCGACTGACCTCAGACTTCCCCCCGCAGACTGACCTCCGCCAGACGTGTCTCCCGCAGACTGACCTCCGTCAGACGTGTCTCCCGCAGAATGACCTCAGACGTGTCTCCCCCAGACTGACCTCCGTCAGACGTGTCTCCCTGCAGACTGACCTCAGACGTGTCTCCCGCAGACTGACCTCCGTCAGACGTGTCTCCCGCAGACTGCCCTCCGTCAGACGTGTCCCCGCAGACTGACCTCATACGTGTCCCCGCAGACTGACCTCAGACGTGTCTCCCGCAGACTGACCTCCGTCAGACGTGACTCCCCGCAGACTGACCTCAGACGTGTCTCCCGCAGACTGACCTCAGACGTGTCCCCCGCAGACTGACCTCAGGCGCGTCTCCCCGCAGACTGACCTCCGTCAGACGTGTCTTCCGCAGACTGACCTCCGTCAGACGTGTCTCCCCGCAGACTGACCTCCGTCAGCCGTGTCCCCGCAGACTGACCTCAGACGTGTCCCCGCAGACTGACCTCAGACGTGTCTCCCGCAGACTGACCTCAGACGTGTCTCCCGCAGACTGACCTCCGTCAGAAGTGTCTCCCGCAGACTGACCTCAGACGTGCCCCCGCAGACTGACCTCCGTCAGACGTGTCCCCCGCAGACTGACCTCAGACGTGTCTCCCCGCAGACTGACCTCAGTCAGACGTGTCCCCGCAGACTGACCTCCGTCAGACGTGTCTCCCGCAGACTGACCTCCGTCAGACGTGTCTCCCGCAGACTGACCTCCGTCAGACGTGTCTCCCCGCAGACTGACCTCCGTCAGACGTGTCCCCGCAGACTGACCTCAGACGTCCCCCCCCCCCGCAGACTGACCTCCGTCAGACGTGTCTCACGCAGACTGACCTCCGTCAGACGTGTCTCCCCGCAGACTGACCTTCGTCAGACGTGTCCCCGCAGACTGACCTCAGACGTTCCCCCCGCAGACTGACCTCCGTCAGACGTGTCTCCCCGCAGACTGACCTCCGTCAGACGTGTTTCCCGCAGACTGACCTCCGTCAGACGTGTCTCCCGCAGACTGACCTCAGACGTGTCTCCCGCAGACTGACCTCCGTCAGACGTGTCTCCCCGCAGACTGACCTCAGACGTGTCTCCCGCAGACTGACCTCCGTCAGACGTGTCTCCCGCAGACTGACCTCCGTCAGACGTGTCTCCCGCAGACTGACCTCAGACGTGTCTCCCGCAGACTGACCTCAGACGTGCCCCCCGCAGACTGACCTCAGACGTGTCTCCCGCAGACTGACCTCCGTCAGACGTGTCTCCCGCAGACTGACCTCCGTCAGACGTGTCTCCCGCAGACTGACCTCCGATGTGTCTCCCGCAGACTGACCTCCGTCAGACGTGTCTCCCGCAGACTGACCTCAGACGTGTCTCACGCAGACTGCCTTCCGTCAGACGTGTCCCCGCAGACTGACTTCAGACGTGTCTCCCGCAGACTGACCTCCGTCAGACGTGTCCCCGCAGACTGACCTCAGACGTGTCCCCGCAGACTGACCTCAGACGTGTCTCCCGCAGACTGACCTCCGTCAGACGTGTCTCCCGCAGACTGACCTCAGACGTGTCCCCCGCAGACTGACCTCAGACGTATCTCCCCGCAGACTGACCTCCGTCAGACGTGTCTCCCGCAGACTGACCTCAGACGTGTCTCTCCCAGACTGACCTCCGTCAGACGTGCCTCCCCGCAGACTGATCTCCGTCAGACGTGTCTCACGCAGACTGACCTCAGACGTGTCTCTCCGCAGACTGACCTCAGACGTGTCTCCCGCAGACTGACCTCCGCCAGACGTGTCTCCCGCAGACTGACCTCCGTCAGACGTGTCCCCCGCAGACTGACCTCCGTTATACGTGTCTCCCGCAGACTGACCTCCGTCCGACGTGTCCCTCGCAGACTGACCTCCGTCAGACGTGTCCCCCGCAGACTGACCTCAGACGTGTCCCCCGCAGACTGACCTCAGACATTCTCCCCGAAGACTGACCTCCGTCAGACGTGTCTCTCCCGCAGACTGACCTCCGCCAGACGTGTCTCCCGCAGACTGACCTCCGTAAGACGTGTCCCCCGCAGACTGACCTCCGCCAGACGTGTCTCACGCAGACTGACCTCAGACGTGTCTCCTGCAGACTGACCTCCGGCTCGGAGCTGAGCAGCGTCACCAGTGGCGGCGACAGCTTCTTGGTGATGTTGGTGACGAACTCGGAATCGACCGGCATCAGCTCCATGAAGCGCATCAGCACCTTGACGGCTGAGAGTACAACAGCGGCGTTGGCGTGCGCCAGGCGCGGCGTGATGCGCTCACAGATGCTGCCGGACAAATACGCAGGCGGAGGTTAGCTGTACCGTGACGGAACCGAGACATACAGACTAGCAATTATTTGCAATGTGACGAGACAGACACAAAGACAGGGGCAAGTTGCGACGTGACAAAACACAAACAGAGGTTAGTTATAACGAGGCGGGACAAAAAATCCCTGACCTGTGTGTCCCTCCCCCTCGTCCTTGGAGTTGTAGTTGGAGAGGTTATGTGGGAACCTATCTCTCACCTCTGTCCCTCCCGCTCGTCCTTGGGGTTGTAGTTGGAGAGGCTGTGCCTATCTCTCACCTCTGTCCCTCCCGCTCATCCTTGGGGTTGTAGTTGGAGAGGCTGTGCCTATCTCTCACCTCTGTCCCTCCCGCTCTTCCTGGGGGTTGTAGTTGGGGAGGCTGTCCCTATCTCTCACCTCTGTCCCTCCCGCTCATCCTTGGGGTTGTAGTCGGAGAGGCTGTCCCTATCTCTCACCTCTGTCCCTCCCGCTCATCCTTGGGGTTGTAGTTGGAGAGGCTGTCCCTATCTCTCACCTCTGTCCCTCCCGCTCATCCTTGGGGTTGTAGTTGGAGAGGCTGTCCCTATCTTTCACCTCTGTCCCTCCCGCTCATCCTTGGTGTTGTAGTTGGAGAGGCTGTCCCCATCTCTCACCTCTGTCCCTCCCGCTCATCCTTGGGGTTGTAGTTGGAGAGGCTGTCCCTATCTCTCACCTCTGTCCCTCCCGCTCATCCTTGGGGTTGTAGTTGGAGAGGCTGTCCCTATCTCTCACCTCTGTCCCTCCCGCTCGTCCTTGGGGTTGTAGTTGGAGAGGCTGTGCCTATCCCTCACCTGTCCCTCCCGCTCATCTTTGGGGTTGTAGTTGGAGAGGCTGTCCCTATCTCTCACCTCTGTCCCTCCCGCTCGTCCTTGGTGTTGTAGTTGGAGAGGCTGTCCCTATCTCTCACCTCTGTCCCACCCGCTCATCCTTGGGTTGGAGAGGCTGTCCCTATCTCTCACCTCTGTCCCTCCCGCTCGTCTTTGGGGTTGTAGTTGGAGAGGCTGTCCCTATCTCTCACCTCTGTCCATCCCCCTTGGGGTTGTAGTTGGAGAGGCTGTCCCTATCTCTCACCTCTGTCCCTCCCCCTTGGTGTTGTAGTTGGAGAGGCTGTCCCTATCTCTCACCTCTGTCCCTCCCCCTTGGGGTTGTAGTTGGAGAGGCTGTCCCTATCTCTCACCTCTGTCCCTCCCGCTCATCCTTGGGGTTGTAGTTGGAGAGGCTGTCCCTATCTCTCACCTCTGTCCCTCCCCCTTGGGGTTGTAGTTGGAGAGGCTGTCCCTATCTCTCACCTCTGTCCCACCCGCTCATCCTTGGGTTGGAGAGACTGTCCCTATCTCTCACCTCTGTCCCTCCCGCTCATCCTTGGGGTTATAGTTGGAGAGGCTATGTGGGAACATATCTCTCACCTCTGTCCCTCCCGCTCATCCTTGGGGTTGTAGTTGGAGAGGCTGTCCCTATCTCTCACCTCTGTCCCTCCCGCTCGTCCTTGGTGTTGTAGTTGGAGAGGCTGTCCCTATCTCTCACCTCTGTCCCACCCGCTCATCCTTGGGTTGGAGAGGCTGTCCCTATCTTTCACCTCTGTCCCTCCCGCTCATCCTTGGGGTTGTAGTCGGAGAGGCTGTCCCTATCTCTCACCTCTGTCCCACCCGCTCATCCTTGGGTTGGAGAGGCTGTCCCTATCTCTCACCTCTGTCCCTCCCGCTCGTCCTTGGGGTTGTAGCTGGAGAGGCTGTCCCTATCTCTCACCTCTGTCCCTCCCGCTCATCCTTGGTGTTGTAGTTGGAGAGGCTGTCCCTATATCTCACCTCTGTCCCTCCCGCTCATCCTTGGTGTTGTAGTTGGAGAGGCTGTCCCTATCTCTCACCTCTGTCCCTCCCGCTCATCCTTGGGGTTGTAGTTGGAGAGGCTGTCCCTATCTCTCACCTCTGTCCCTCCCGCTCATCCTTGGTGTTGTAGTTGGAGAGGCTGTCCCTATCTCTCACCTCTGTCCCTCCCGCTCATCCTTGGTGTTGTAGTTGGAGAGGCTGTCCCTATCTCTCACCTCTGTTCCTCCCGCTCATCCTTGGTGTTGTAGTTGGAGAGGCTGTCCCTATCTCTCACCTCTGTCCCTCCCGCTCATCCTTGGTGTTGTAGTTGGAGAGGCTGTCCCTATCTCTCACCTCTGTCCCTCCCGCTCATCCTTGGTGTTGTAGTTGGAGAGGCTGTCCCCATCTCTCACCTCTGTCCCTCCCGCTCATCCTTGGTGTTGTAGTTGGAGAGGCTGTCCCTATCTCTCACCTCTGTCCCTCCCGCTCATCCTTGGGGTTGTAGTTGGAGAGGCTGTCCCTATCTCTCACCTCTGTCCCTCCCGCTCGTCTTTGGGGTTGTAGTTGGAGAGGCTGTCCAGGATGAACACCTGCCCCCACTCGGTGCACTCGTTGAGCGCCGTCAGCAGCTTGTTGATGGTCTGGGCGTTCATCTCCATCAGTGGGTTGCCGCTGCGGCTCGTCTCGTTTATCTCCGTCAGCGCCGCCACCGCGTTCGCCACCACCTGCAGATACACCAGAGTTAGCAGATACACCAGAGACAAACACAGTCCATCACGGTCACGTGGCATGGCTCGTCTCTCACCCTTCATGATGACGATGATGATCGGGGTTTAAGAGCGCCGCAACTGCCTGGTTATGTGACGACCACTCGTGCCCTCCATCAACTCCGGGATAAACACAATGTAAATAGTCCGCCACCTGCAGCGTACCTGCAGCGTGCTCACTGGACTGATATCCGAGCGTACATTGATTATTTACCGTCGTCACAATACGACGTGAACACCACAGAAAGGTGTTTACATGTGAACAATGTGGGAACCACACAAGGAAACTAAACAGTATTGCGATCTTCTCCATCTACGGCTTGACAGTGCTGTCATAGACTGACCTCAGTCACGACAGTCTCCACACTGCAGCGGCGGGCCGGTCAACTGACCATGGGGTCAGTTGACCGGCACGAGTCACGACAGTCCCCACACTGCAGCGGCGGCGGGCCGGTCAACTGACCATGGGGTCAGTTGACCGGCACGAGTCACGACAGTCCCCACACTGCAGCGGCGGCGGGCCGGTCAACTGACCATGGGGTCAGTTGACCGGCACGAGTCACGACAGTCCCCACACTGCAGCGGCGGCGGGCCGGTCAACTGACCATTGGGTCAGTTGACCGGCACGAGTCACGACAGTCCCCACACTGCAGCACGACAGTCCCCACACTGCAGCGGCGGCGGGCCGGTCAACTGACCATGGGGTCAGTTGACCGGCACGAGTCACGACAGTCCCCACACTGCAGCGGCGGCGGGCCGGTCAACTGACCATGGGGTCAGTTGACCGGCACGAGTCACGACAGTCCCCACACTGCAGCGGCGGCGGGCCGGTCAACTGACCATTGGGTCAGTTGACCGGCACGAGTCACGACAGTCCCCACACTGCAGCACGACAGTCCCCACACTGCAGCGGCGGCGGGCCGGTCAACTGACCATGGGGTCAGTTGACCGGCACGAGTCACGACAGTCCCCACACTGCAGCACGACAGTCCCCACACTGCAGCGGCGGCGGGCCGGTCAACTGACCATGGGGTCAGTTGACCGGCACGAGTCACGACAGTCCCCACACTGCAGCGGCGGCGGGCCGGTCAACTGACCATGGGGTCAGTTGACCGGCACGAGTCACGACAGTCCCCACACTGCAGCGGCGGCGGGCCGGTCAACTGACCATTGGGTCAGTTGACCGGCACGAGTCACGACAGTCCCCACACTGCAGCACGACAGTCCCCACACTGCAGCGGCGGCGGGCCGGTCAACTGACCATGGGGTCAGTTGACCGGCACGAGTCATGACAGTCCCCACACTGCAGCGGCGGGCCGGTCAACTGGCCATAGGGTTGGAGTCACGACAGTCCCCACACTGCAGCGGCGGCGGGCCGGTCAACTGGCCATAGGGTTGGAGTCACGACAGTCTCCACACTGCAGCGGCGGCGGGCCGGTCAACTGGCCATAGGGTTGGAGTCACGACAGTCTCCACACTGCAGCGGCGGCGGGCCGGTCAACTGACCATGGGGTTGGAGTCACGACAGTCTCCACACTGCAGCGGCGGCGGGCCGGTCAACTGACCATAGGGTTGGAGTCACGACAGTCTCCACACTGCAGCGGCGGCGGGCCGGTCAACTGACCATGGGGTCAGTTGACCGGCACGAGTCACGACAGTCTCCACACTGCAGCGGCGGCGGGCCGGTCAACTGGCCATAGGGTTGGAGTCACGACAGTCTCCACACTGCAGCGGCGGCGGGCCGGTCAACTGACCATGGGGTTGGAGTCACGACAGTCTCCACACTGCAGCGGCGGCGGGCCGGTCAACTGACCATGGGGTTGGAGTCACGACAGTCTCCACACTGCAGCGGCGGCGGGCCGGTCAACTGGCCATAGGGTCAGTTGACCGGCACGAGTCACGACAGTCTCCACACTGCAGCGGCGGCGGGCCGGTCAACTGACCATGGGGTTGGAGTCGGACAGCAGCTCCTTCAGCTGGTCCAGGAAGCCTTGGTCCTCCACCAGTGAGGCGTTGATGTCGTGCAGCTTGGCCACGCACACGGCGGCCGTTTTGCGCACGTAAGGGTCCTCGTCCAGCAGGCACTTCCGCAGCGGCTCACAGAGGTACTCTGTGATCTTGTCTACCCGGATACAGCCCATGGTGCGGACGGCTAGCGCCCGGATCAGCGGGTTACTGTCCTCACAGTCCTACGGCACGACACACAGGACGGGTATCAGTGATGGTAATTGTAGATGGGAGAAGGTAAATAAGTCAAATATACATGACAGGATTATGTATGCACTGTGCACCAAGACACGACAAGGCGGCGTCCAGAGCTGGAATCAAAGAAAAGTTGCTCAGCAGAAGCGTATACTATTGCAGATTAAAATGTTTTGATTGTATGCTAAAATGTATTTGCTCATCACATACAAACAGACTACTCAGCAGCTGCACCAAAGACTGGACAGGCCAACACTGCCAACATATGGACAGGGACTAAATTAACCACCAGCCATCTCAGGTGTACCCAGTCAACAGAGTGACAAGACCTTAGAACTCTCCAGCAGACCCATCTGATGTCAATACAGAACTGTACCTTGACAAACGTATTGACTGCCATGATAGCCATGTCCGGCTGGCTCTTGGCGTAGTTCATCAGGTAGAGGTAGACAAGCTTCTTCAGCTCGAGGTTGTCGGTCTGCATACAGTTGACCACGTCCGGGAAAAGTGCTGACACATCCTTACCGACTGTCATTGAGGCAATCACCTGATGGATGGGACAGACAGCATGCCAGTAATCATGACACATCCTGACATTCAAGGCAATGACCGGTCAGACAGGACAGAGAGTGAATACCGACACATCTATGTTGACCATCAATGGGAGCAACCTGCCCTCAGGGACCATCGTGGTGCAAAATATTTAATGCTTTAAATTTTAGCAGAGTTCTTTCACATGTCTCATTTTGAGCTAGTTAGATGCAATGACTTGTGTTCAAGGCTCTTGACACATAGGTTCACCATACAACTTTAATCAAAACAGCTGGAGAGAACCCACCATATGTGACCACACATCATACACACTGGCTGGCATCTTACTCTACCTTTTTGACAGCCTCTCTTTTCTTCTCCTTTTTGTCACTGTTTAGCTCTGATTTCAGCTCAAAGATTTCACCCTTCTTGGTGGTGGTGAAGTAGCGAGCGTCCGTCATCTTGCCAGCTGATGCTGCTGTTGCTGCACATCAGAGTGGTCAGCAACAGAAAACAACAATAAGCGGGAATTGAGAACATGACAAATTGACTTGAGCATTTTCAGATGCACAGTAAAACACTATTAACACGCACACTGGAGAGGGGCACTTGTGTGCCCTTCCCCCCTCCCCCTCCCCCTCCCCCTCCCCCTCCCCCTCCCCCTCCCCCTCCCCTCCCCTCCCCTCCCCTCCCCTCCCCTCCCCTTCCCTCCCCTCCCCTCCCCTCCCCTCCCCTCCCCTCCCCTCCCCTCCCCTCCCCCCCGCACATGTTGTACGTGAATAGCTCGAAAACGAAGCGGAGCAGGGCGGTGGTTTTTGTGCGACATTTAAAGGGAATAGGTCACCTTGAAAGTTGTCTTGAAATTCAACCATACGGTGCATCTTGAGCTCAAAACTACGAATATGACTTTGGTTTGGACAACTGATGGATATATGTGGAGAAAGAAGTAAGTTTCTCTTTGTATTTCACGAGAAATCGTACGATAGAAGCTGGCGTTCTGGCTCCACCCCGCTCCGCCTGACGCAGAGTACAGTCTGACAAGGGGTCGCCGCGCCGCCCGGGCGGCTGAGCGGATATTAACGAGGCGTCGTGATCAGAGACTAAGTGCCAGAGAGTGTACCTGCTTCCGGCGGCGAGCGTTCATGTCCCGATCGTGGCCCGGAACAGTGGACATAAAACCGGGCCCACTAGTCCTGTGTCCAAATTACTTAACGTAGGGAGGTAATTCTTTCACCACAACCCATTTTTTAGATCTGCTCTGCAAATCTGCATCTCAGTCCAAAACCCGATGTCAAATGTGAACTATTATCTTTAAGCCAACACAATAGCGGATCGTTTGACGCCAAAATAATGAAAATCGGACGGTACATTTTTGAGTTATATGGATTTGAAGTCCAAGATGGCGGCCAGAATCGAGGTCGGCGAAGCGATATCTTCGGAACCAACAGTCGGATCGGGATGATTCAAACGACATTCGGTAACCAATGTCAATGTTCATCCCGGAACACAACTTTCGACACCCTGCTGGTGACCTGTGACCGTCAGAGGTAAAAAAAAAAATGGTGACATTTGGCCAGATTTGCCCTTCGTGACCTCGTTTGACCTAAGGTCACTTAAATTTCAGCTAATGTAGATCATCATAGCACCTACCTACCTACCCTGTAAGTGTGATCGTTCTGGCTCTCATGCTACTTTCAGAGATCTCAGGGGGGGACACAAAAGTGCCCCCCCCCCCTCCTCTCCAGTGTGCATTAGTGGCATACCCCTCTCCAGTGCACATGTTAATGGATGCCAGAACAAACATGAGATCCACTGAAAATTGGCTCTATTTCCTGTGAATATGATTTATGACTGAGTTCGCGAGACGCAGTTTTCTCTGTAGAGCGACCAGGACCTGGAATAGCACGCTGATCTGAGGCATGTGATTGTGTAGGTAGCTGCGTGGGGCCGGTGGTTGCCTATTAATAGCCAGACGTGCGATGCGTATGCTGTATGGTTGCGTCATGTCGTTCGTCATTTTTGCGTCGGGTCGATCGAGACAACACGTACACCTTAGTCCTTTAATCAATGTTAGATTACAGTCGAGCATTTTAGTGTTTGTGTTCAGTGTATGACTTAGCGTGTTTGTACATATATTGTATGTATGAATATTGACGTGGATACCATAAAATCCACTTTGTGGAAGTTCTGAATACATCATCTACATGATCAAATGTTTCGTCACAAATTCTGAGCTTACTTTGAAGTTTGATCAGAGTGGATTTGAGTGGATTGATTCGAATGACTGATCAGAGACATCAGAGAGATCAGAATAGAAACATTCATCCTTGCAGATCATGAGTAATTGGACCACACAGATGACCATCCACTTTTGGCACATTGAGAATAAGGGAATTTCAGTTCACCCTGTTCACCCGATCTGAACATCACAAACTAAAACATCACATGTCAGCAAGGGGTGCAGCTTTCACATGTCACCAGAAATTTAGGCCAGCTGATGTCTCTAGTGTGCCAGGTTGCATGTCAAAACCTCCCATGACTGCATGCACAATTTCTGAGAACCACACAAATTTTCCAGTGTTTCTAGTCATTCCTGACAGTGATTTGTAGAAAAACCTTGAGTTGCCTAATGTATATTAGGCAGTTGTTTTGAATAATAACTCACTGTAAACACCAAAATAATCAAGTTGGACATGAGAACTAAGTCCTCACGCACCCAGTATCTTCAACATCAATGATATTTAAGTTCTGAAGCAATCAGGAATGTACTTGGTGCCAGATTTAGTTTTGTTATATCATTCCAAAAGTGTTATGCTACAGTTTGGAATAGTGTCATTGTTTATATTTGAATATGTACATTAGACTGTTGCAAAATGGACAAAAGCACTCACCCAAAGTTTTACCACTTGGATGCTTGATCCATTGCTCTTTCTGATTTCAAAACAGTTTTTGTTTCAGTTCGTTAAAAATCAAAACCCTGTTTTGGCATTAAAAACTGAGTGCCCTTCCCTCTGTTGTTGTATTCTGTTATCTGGGTAGCCCCCCCCCCCCCCAAAAAAAACTGTCGAGTTTCGAGGCTTACCAATTTGTTTTGGTAATAGATATGAAGTTGACACTTGGTATGCATACAAAACAATTAACTGCAGCAAAAAAGTTTCATACCAGTAAGACGCCGAAGTTGGCGATGAACGAGCAAGCGCGAAGAAAATGTATGGTGAATTTCAACTCCATCGGGCAAGTAGTTTCTGAGATACAAAAATTGTGCGCATGTGCGCACATGCAGAAGCACCCCACCCCCGACTTGTGTGAAAGTGGCGGCTGAGAGGTCCCTAACCACGCACAAAATTTGAAACATCGGCTCAGCCGTTCCTGATATATGTAACAGGGGTGTGCACGTGCATGCGTGCAGAGGCACTCCACCCCTGACTTGTGGGAAAGTGGCGGCTGAGAGGTCCCTAACCACACACCAAATTTGAACACAATCGGCTCAGCCGTTGCGGAGTTATTGCGAGGAAACACCTTCCAACACCCTTCATGTGGCACGCGCCACACGCAGTGGTAGTCACCCACGTGAGTCGGCACTGGTCTCAAACAGGGTAGGTTGGATGAGGCTGCTCAGCAAAGAGGCCTGCTTGTCAATCGGACGTGCGGTTGAAGAGATATTAGCTTGTCACAAGCAGGGGGGTCCGCTCCGCCTATTTAACATGGGGAAAAAGGGCGACAAATATTAGCAACGTCCGCAGCTTGGTCTTATTCACGCATTTGCTCATGAACCAGGTTTTGCTGCCAACAGCTTTTTGGCCAATCAGCGTCTGACACTCTCCACGCTCATTGGTCGACGGCTGATGACGAGGATGAGGGTCAGAATAGCCGAACATCATTTGCTTACGTAACGTTAATTGCATGGCGCCGTGCGGAGGGCATGGGTGTCTAGGAGCTTTTCGAGGATTTTTCCTAGTTTGAGAAAACTTTTGAGAGTTATACAAATGTATATGTGAAAGGTCAATTAATTCTGAGCGATGTAACGCGACGTATTTACTATTTAGAGACCGCACGGGGCGGGAGAGCTCCTGCCACGTACAGCGCCCTGGCGCGTGCGTTGCCAGGCAACTAGAGTCGCAGAATTCTGGTCCCAGCGTCCCAGCGCTGGGACCAGACCTGGTCACGGCCGTGACTGAAGCTGTGACTGGCGAGGCCAGCGCCATAGGGTTAGCATTGCAGCGCCGTGACTAAAGCTGTGACTTGCCAGCTCATGCCGTGGCCGTGACCATGGGCTGTGACCAAAGATCTCGGATGTTCTGCACTGGTCTCCACAGGCAAAAACGCATTGCGTCTCGCCGCGGCACCCACTAGCGGATCCAGGGGGAGGGGTGAGGGTATGGCGGCCATGCCCCTCCCCCCCCCCCCCCGACAAACCTGAAATCGGCGCAAAATTGACACATTTCCTGATATAGAACAAAATCCAAGCAACTTTTACTAAGGAAAGTTTGTTTTAAATCAGCTATCAATGCATAAGCAAGCGAAATCCGATGAGTTTTCAGAATTGTGTGAGACTTTTTGGAATCCCCCCAAAAAAACGTTCCCCTCCCCCCACCACCACCGTTCTGGATCCGCCAATGGCGGCGCCTGGTGGGCCGGCGTCGGCTGGAGACGCGGTGAGTGGGCGGGATGGTGTGGTGCGGAGACGCGGGCGGGAAGTGTAATTTTAAACAGTTACTTTGAATTGCTTGAATGCATTTGACAATCGACTTATCTAATCAGATTTTCATGAAACTCGTCAAAAAAGATGAGAATATCTATTTTGTGGGTATGCTTTGGCCTTTGCCAAGAACTGTCAGACGTTATCATCGCAAATTGTCAACTGTTATATTAGCAACTTTGTTTTATTTATCAGGTAAGCCTAGTGCAATTTTTCCTTAGCCATAATATGGGCCGCATGATTTAAATTTAGACTATTTGAGTGTTATCACTGTTTGAGTATTGTATGTGGTGGCTGTCCGGTCTGCCATCGTGAGCCAAAGGATGGTTAACTTTGCCGGGCCAAAATGTCAATAGTTTGAGTCCGATGACAATTTTCTCAACGGCATAAGATACATCGTTCAATTTGTGACAGATTGTTATCTTAATTGTAACAATAGGTCGGCAAAGGAAGAAAGCAGGCGACACACACCGGAGGAACGTGCGCGTTGGAGTTTTACGTACGGCGGTCCGGCCGGTATCGCCGGTCAGTGGAATTTACCGGCCCATAACTTTAAAAAAAAAAAAT
This sequence comes from Chirona hameri, assembly GCA_036785665.1. NCBI lineage: Eukaryota > Metazoa > Arthropoda > Thecostraca > Balanomorpha > Balanidae > Chirona > Chirona hameri. The sequence continues at coordinate 7,223 of JAXIVJ010005332.1, read as the reverse complement.
TGGGTTGCATTGCGATTTTCCCAAAGTCATCCAATACATCGCTTAATTTGTGGGATATAGACATCTTAAGTGTAACAATCGGCCGGTAAACGAAAGAACCAAGCGGGAAAAAAAACGGGGGGAGTACGCGGCCTTCCGGAATCACCGGGCAGCAAACTGTTCCGGCCCATAACTTAAAAAGTTTGGGTCGGATTGCAATTTTCGCAACGGCACCCAATACAACGCTTAATTTTTGGTAGATAGACATCTTAAGTTTAAAAATCAGCCGACAAACAAAGGAACCAAGCGACAAAAAAAGCGGGAGGGGTCTACGCGTTAACCCTACGTAGGCGACCGGCCGGCTGGCCGCGAGACCCTCATCCGCGTCAGAGCAGCTGCGGGGTCGTTGCAACTAAATTACGAGTTGTCGCCACTTTTTCGGCCGGAGCGGTCTACCTGGTTTACATAGCCTTGGTCACAAGCGTCGCCACGGGCCAGGCCGCTCATATTCAGATTTTTGCCATATACCACGGAAAGACCAGCGAGGGCTTCGCGCTTGCTCGTTATCAATCGGATATTTAGTTTCGATATTATAAGACCCTTTCAAAAAACGGATTTGATGTTTTTCTTATATTTCCACGCCTGAACGATCGGACCACCTTCAGCCCGGACCACCGCCAACAAACGCGATTCCACCGTCCGATGCTGGCGGGGATGAAGAGTGATCCACGCCAGTATCGGACAGTGGAAGTAGTGTTTTTTGATGGTGGTCTGATCATTCAGAGTGGAAATAAAAAAAAACGTCAAAAACTCGTTTTTTGAAAGGGTTTAGATAATGTCTTATAACATTGAAACTAATTATCAGATTGATATGAAACTTTTTCTTAATGCAGAATTAATTGTTTTGTATGCATACCAAGTGTCAACTTCATATCTATTACCAAAACAAATTGGTAAGCCTCAAAACTCAGCGTTTTTTTGGGGGGCTACCCGGATAACAGAATACAGCAGACAGAAGGGCACTCAGTTTCCAATGCCAAAAAATAAGGGTTTTTATTTTTAACAATGCTAGACCTGAAACAAAAACGGCTTGGAAATCAGGAAGAGCAACGGATCAAGAATCCAAGTGGTAGAACTTTGGGTGAGTAACTTCGTCCATTTTGCAAGTCTGATGTACATGGAAGGCACAGATATAATTGTAAAGAAATAGCCTCAGATGTATAAGTGAAATGCCGCCTCATCTAATTACTGCAAAAATGAATATCTAATTGGCTATTTTATTTTTATTATAGGTATTTATGGAAACATTTTATAATTAAATGTATTTCCAATGGTATACAATACTTGTCTGGTTTATGATTTTGTTTTTACTTAGCTGTCAAACCATGCACCTATTGGCCATTGCCCATTGGCCATGTTGAAGCGGCGAACCCACGTTACCTACCTAGTTATACTTATTGAGCTGCCTTGACGGCTTGACATGTCAGCAGTTTAAGTTTGTTCAAAAGCCCAAAGGCCTTTTCACAATTAATGATGATCAACTAAATTAAACATTTTCCACAAATAGTGTCAAGTATTTGAATATATTTTGATCTAAGGTGAAAGTACACCTTGAATATCAAAAACAGCCGGCAAATTGCGAAGGCAACTAGGGAACTTGACCCATCTTTGTTATAACTCAGGCAAGCTTTTATCGTCCTCACGTTTACCAATAGAAATATTACCCCAGTATCTCATTTTGTTATGCCAGGAAAAGACAAATATAAAATACTACGTTAAAACTATACAATACTTACAACAATTTGGATGAAATTGACACTCCCCACTCCGGTGCAGACCCTCAGCATCCAACACCAACTAATTTTTGCAAGGGTGCGTCATTTATCGTCGGTGCGCCATATAAGTATTGATTACGCCCATAAGTCGGGACTACTATATTACCGCTAGAGGGCATTTACCTAAGAAAACTGACCTAAGCCTTCTCGTCCTGAAATATAAGAGGGCGTATCACAGATACAGTCTGTCGCTGCTTGCACAAATAGTAAATACACATGTTATTACCCTCCCGAAGGCGAATAACCAAAGATGAAAATATAATAAAACATAATTATAGTTTTATTTATGCCTAAAATTATAATTTGGGTTATATAATTATACATATGTTTAGACTAGTGAGTTTAGTTAGTGACCACTGACCATTCAACGCGACTCAAATCATCCTTCGAGCCTCGAGGGTTGACCTTGCGGCCATGAACTGACCCGGTGGCCTTTCACGTGGATAACCAAAATTGCATAGACTTATTATATAGAAAAACAGGAGGGCAGGGGAGGGGCATGACCCCTCACTTTGCCTTGTTTTGCTAAAACCATTGTTGTTTTGCTCAAATCAAGGGGGGCTCAAAATCAAAATAATTTGCTTGGTGGCATGGGGAAAATTTTTGATGGCAGAAGGTTCGTAAAGGCGAGAAGAGCCCAAATCTACAAATAAATATATCATATGGGCAGTGGGCAATGGGCTCCTGTCCGCAGATCATGTGTGTGCCGAGCGGGAACGATTGGTGCATGAAATCGGTTACCGCCAGAAGTAAGGGCCGCGCCACGCCATCAACCGATGATTTTGAGCATCCAAGCCCACCAAAGACAATGGGAGCAGATCTCTCGAGAAAAAAAACTAGTTATTACGACGTTTGATTTTTTTGACGCGATCTGTTCCCCGTGCTTCTCTCATTTTGACCAAACTCCAGAAAGCCTGTGTTCAGCTTCCAGACAGGTATGCAGCAACTGGTTGACACCGGGTTTTGGATCCGTTGGTTATGCCTTCCCAAGTCATGCGCGAGACCGTCTCCACATTTGTTGCGATGCTGTATGTTGTAAAAATCAGCCATGTATCGCGCCAACTGATCACACATACCTGTTACCCTGTTACGAAAATATCGTATCGGTTCACCAGTCACCACTACTGCGTGTTGTCATTGACCTCATTTCGTCAACTCTCGGCAGTTGTACCGCACATCAGTAGCACACGCACCTAAAATTCGCACATCAGTAACACACGTAGTCACCTTACACGACATTGACAAGACAATTATCATGTCTCAGATCCCATGCTGTAGGGGCCCGCTCAAAATCAAGTTACCGAAATCCGCAAAGTTTTCTAAAAAAAAACGGGTGGGGGCCCGCACACAAGAGGCCCGCTCTCAGGGCTCTGACCCCCCCCCCCCCCCCCCCAAAAAAAAAAAAAATATTGAATACTGCGCACGCCACTGGGCGTTTGAATCATCCCGATCCGACTGTTGGTTCCGAAGATATCGATTTGCCGACCGCGATTCTGACCGCCATCTTGGACTAAAATTCCATATAACTAAAAAAATTATCGACCGATTTTGATTTGTTTCGTCAAACGACTCGCTATTGAATTGGCGTTAATGTCACGCAACAAACACCGCCCTGCTCCGCTTCGTTTTCGAAATATTCACGAAAAACATTGGGGGGGGGGGGGCACAAAAGTGCCACCACCCTCCACTGCGCGTGTTATAAGTCAATGAGGAAATATTCAAATGCTTTCTATTCTGAGGATACGCCTGATATCAGCCCAATTCCTTCTGGATCATGTTATTGTAGGCCATTCTTGAAGACCCAGGCGAATTTTTGGTTCAGTGACTCCACGTGTTGAATCTATCGTCCGGATTTTTTTCCGTCGGATTTTTTGTATAATGTAAATGTAAATTATTGGCAATCAAGAGCTGAAACGCAACTGCTAATACAAAATGTAAATGTACATACATACTGACGTGATGAATATGATGAATAAGTGAATAATACATCTGTAAGTGGTTTTGACGATCAGTATTTCTAAGGACATGATCGCTTAGTAAATTTTAACAGAAATGATATAGTAATTATTTTTGCTGGCATTTTGGCCCCCCTAGTACTTCATGAGAAGGAGCATTTTTTCCCCGACCTTATCCATAAGGACACCACACTTTACCACCCCTAGTGTCAGGATCCGATTTGTGCTTGATTCCGCTTCAGCGGAATCGATTCCGATTCCATGCCAAGACAGATGGATCTGATTCCTAATCCGATTCCAATAGATACTTTACTAGGGGAATCTATTTCGAATCTGATTCCAGAGCACAAAAAAGCTTGATTCCGAATCCGATTCCATTGATTCCACTCTGCATCAAAAATGTCCATCTATATTTTGTACAATTAACATGAATGACATGAAGAGTAATAAGAAATGTATTATACAGGTATATTTAATCTGTCTATTTTATTATATAACTTTAAAAAAACATGAATTTGTTGAGGAAAAAAACTAGCATGTAGGTACCTACTGCAAAATCGTGACAGTTCAAAAACGTCAAAGTTTAACGAAGGTTCAAAACAATATGATAGTCACTGGCGGATCCAGCCGTCGGTTTGGGGGGCAACTTTTTGTGGAAAAAGGTACCCCCATTTTTCTTTTCTCCGCGGATTTGGTCCGGTCACCTTATTTTGGTATTTGAGCATAAGAAATGCACTTCAAATTCACAAAAAAAAACAGTTTTTTATGTTTGGGGTTCCAAAAAACAAAATATTGGAAATTCGAGATAGCCATTTGAATGACAGTCATTTCACTTATTTTGACGTTTTAATTTGCAATTTGCTTAAAAACTCCATTTTCTACGATTTTCCAAACATTTATCGTTTTTCCACAAAAAAATGGCATGCCATGACGTCATTAAAACGTGATTATCTCCCAAAACACTACATTAATTTCCTTGAGAGTTGGTGAGAAGACTAAGACTTGATGCAAGATAAGGTACTTAAAGTTGCACGTTGATATATATCATAGTTTTCAGGTTATTGAGAAAATCAGGGAGGGGGCAGATACTTCTGATAAGGTTTTACTTCTGATAAGTACCTATCTCAAGCTAGGTGCCAACCTATTGTTTGTTTTATTTTGATTGCACAATCGCCATTCAGTTGCTGGCACTAGGTTCCACCAAAAAATAATTTATTGACGCGTCATTTTGATATGCAAAGTGGGCGGAGCTTGTCATAGGCAGCAGGCACTGTACTTAAGGATAACAAAATTGACACAATTATTCACAACATTTCACTAAAAACACCTAGTTCCCATGGAAAATGGCCAGTCTCCAAAAATAATCACACCATCTGATGCACAACTGTTTACTCCATCCACCCACTGGTGGATCCAGCCGTCGTTTTTTTTGGGGGGGGGGGAGGGCGGGGAGGGGGATCGGTGGGAGGTTGTTAAAATCTGACATTATTGGTAGGGCCCTGGCCCTACCAGGCCTATAGAAAACAACACCCATGGACACACCCTATCAAAGTGTTGATTTGTCGGCTTCTAGGTGTACAATGCAATATATATATAGAATGTGAACTCAGTATTGAGACAATGCTTTGGGATTTCAGTTTAAATGACGCGACTTTAGGCTACAGATTCTAATTTATCTCCGAAACAAACTTCAAGCAACGTAAATACAATTTGGTTTTGGCCGATCATTGCGCAGAACAATCGAATGATTTAAGAAATTTGTTTAAATTAACAAAAAATATCCACACATTTCGCTAGACATAATTATCAGCTCGGTTGGCAAATATTCTAGTTTGAGCAAAGACTACAATTTTCTTGCCGTACATCGCGATGTTCTGGTACCAACCAAATCAGACATTCATGTCAGACGGAGTTTGCCATAAGCGAGATGATATCCACTTAACCGTGAAATTTAACACATTTGGCACCGAATGCTCGGAATATTTGTTCCAATGTTGGTGCAAAAAAATGTAGATCTGTACAGAGTTTATTTGTCACCATTTCCAATTCACATTTGTGCACTTTCACTACATTTTCGTGGAGTAAAATGGCGAGCTTGAGAATAAGTTAAAAGGTGCATTGGTTGGGCATTGCTAAAAGACATTTAGTTTTAAAACGAGTCAAACATTTCAGCGTCACCCGGGCGTGCTAGCGGATGGTAAACCCTTCCGTAGCAGGCATCTGCAGGACGAACTCTCTGCTACAGGGTTCCAGCTCCCGTCCCGAGCTCGGCTTCCAGGGCCAACACCGTACGACTGACTCGGCTTCACCGAGAGGCCGGGTGGTACATGCTGCATGAACGGAGGACACTAGGGGCGGAGCACTAGCGCCCGTGGCCGTGCTTGTGGCCGCCGTGGTGCTTATGGCCGTGGTGGTAGTGGTTGCGGTGTCCGCTGCCGGCCTCGCCGGGGATGGCGCCGAGGAGGAGGACCAGCATCACCATCAGAATGACCGCGTACAGACGCATCGCTGCAGACTCGGGCACGTGTGAAGACTGGTTACTCTGGGAAGAATGACAGCAGGTTAGCCACACGAACTAGCGCCACCTAAAAGACGGATTCTCGCAGCTAAATGGCAAAAAACAGAGGGATTTCACCGAACGGTAATCGTTTGGACGATTCAAATACATCTCCTGTCCATGGGGCCAGGGGATTGCCGGCGTGTAAAGCACATCACATCAGACTGGAATAGACCAGGCTCAGCGGACACGGAGCACCACGGACCGATTGGTCACGTTTGCCCCCAGACACTGAGACAGGGCCAGCAGACACAGTTGGATAAAGCAGCACAGTTGGATAAAGACTTTCAGACAGTATTTCAATATTCTGAATCAAAATGTCATAATCACGACATTTCTTACCGGATGAACAAGTACTGAATCATTGGCGGTAGGCAAGATATTGCGCAACTGAGCTCTGATCAGACCAGTCAAAACTAGACCAGCTGTGGTACCCAAAACTAGCATGCCATTGCAGCAAATAGGAAATAACACTACCATTACCAGGAAGGGCCATGTTATCACACAAACACCAAGATATCCGACACTCGGCGAGGTACTCCATATTTACTGGAAAGAAAATAGGTCACCAATGACATCTAATTATTAAATTATTTTAGGCAGTGATTATATCGTATGGATATTTCGGCCTGAAACTATTATTATATTTGCTATTAGATTCGTGAATATTATTTTCTTCTAATCACGCGAACACCACCAGAGAGTCACCGCGTCCTTCACCTTTATCGCCGCCGACTCTCTGCACCACCACGATCTTCGACTGGTGACTGTGCCGCCGGCCGGGCCCGGCGTGACCTCGTGGGTCCCAGACACTGACATCCGTCCGGACCGGCTATTGGCTGACGGCGGAGGTTCGGGCCGCGCCGGAGGGCACGGCAGGCGCCACGCAGCTGAGTG